>JAMLFT010001141.1:0-32907 GCA_026544285.1 Pachyrhizus erosus | reverse complement strand
GCCAGCTGAGCTACCCCACGTGGGTAGCATTTTTAGCAATTAAAACCAATAAAAAGCATAGGCACGTGATATATAGAGAAAAATAAAAGCGAATTGAGAAAAGAGGTTGGTTGGGATTCAAACTCGTGCCCCTTTGGCGCTTTTGAGTTAGGAAGTAAGTCGCTGCCAGTTAGACTGCTAGGCCCATCACTATTAACTTCTAAAATTAATATAGCATTATCCCTTCCTTCTAAGTCATCTTCTTCAACCTTCTTCCCAAACCGCCATTAACGAGTTTTAAAAACTCTGCAAACTGCTGCCCCAGCTCAGCCTACAACCGTCGTGACTCAGCAAACCTATCCTAAGCCTAAAACGAATAAAATAACCACCATAGGCGGTGGTTAGAGGCTATAAATAGCCATGAACGAAAACTTGAAAACACAGAAAACGCAGAGAAAAGTTTCTATTCAAATTTGCTCTTTGACCTACCAAAATTTCTCAAATCACTCCCATTAGCTTCGAAAATCATCCAGCAATACGTTGGGAAGAAGAAATTGCAGTAGCAAGCCCAAAAACGCGAATTAGCAAAGAAACCCGAACCTCTATTAAAGAAAAGTTCGAGCTTCGAATTAAGATAGGAGTCTTCTTTTCTTCTAAATTAGATTACAAAACTGTTCTATATTGTGTGTATTTCATTTCTGCACATTTACACGTTCTAAAACTCCATGAATCTTTGTAATTGAAGGGAAAATTCTTATTTTCAAACGAAAGAAAAATCTCTTTCAATTGGCCATTAGAGAGCTTTTGAGTTCAAATTAAAACTTGGAATAGGTTCACCATGAGTCAGGGAACAATTTTGTAAGGTTAATTGGACCTAAACTGGTTTAGAACAGAAAAACCCAAATTCAAATTTCTCTGGTTCGAGATCCCCTTTCAGAGGTTGAAGATGACCAAATTACCAAAATGCGCCTCCTTTTAAAATTTTCTTTTATTTTATTTTAAATCTGTTTTGAGAGATTTAGGCTCCAAATGATCTCCAAAAATTCTGAAAATTCTCCCCAAGACTATATAAAAAGGGAGGAATAGGATAGAACAATTAGTTTTGAAAATTTGATTGAAATAAAAATTATTTTTATAAAATTCCAAAAATAACCCTACTTGAACAATAACTATTTTCTTGGCTCAATTAGAGAGAAAAATCTTGGGAACAACCTCAGAACTCTTTATTACATTGTCTAAGATAAATAATAATTACTTTGACCTAGAAAATCAACCAAAATAAAATTATAAAATGAAAATGACCATTTTGCCCTTGATTTTTGAATTATTTAATTCTTTCATAAGAAATTCAATTTGTAGTCCATAAAACATTCTAATACTAGGGAATATCAAATATTTTTATCTTCTAAAATGTTTTCCTAGTAGCAGCCCCTAGAAACAAAGTTGAAATAATATTTTTGAACAAATTTCCAAAATACCCTTCAAAATTCAATGTTCAAATTTGGCAATAAAAAGTGGATTTTTCTAGACTATAAGTATAATCATAAGTTTATATTTGTAAAAAAACTCATAGTAAAAAGGAAAATAAAAAAATTTTAGAATTCCTATGAGGAAAAAGACCAAAATACCCTTATACCAGTAATATATAACTAAAATTAAGAATCAAAGATTCACTCCTACATTAACCATTTCAGGAAAAGATGTATGGGTAATTCCATCCACTGTTCCATTTGTCTATAACTCCTCTATGTGGATAATGGACTAGAGATCCACTGTATCAATTGTATACATATATTGGATATGTTCGTTTTACTTTCTTTCATGCATCCCCGTTAGCTCCCACCTCTTATGGACAAATCGATCTCCCGATCGTATTAACACAGGTCGAACCACCAAGGGTTTCAGAATCACCTCCTAGTTTTTCATCTCATCCTAGAAGGAGAAGACCTCGTAACTCTTCCACTGGCCATACTAGGCATAGAATAGCTAGATCTGCTCCCAAAATTGACATATTTGAGGAAGAGGATCCTTCAGAAGATCTGGGAGATGATGTTTAAAGTTTTCTTTTTGTAATATTAATAATGTATCCTTAGAAACTCTTACTTAGTAAAACAAAGTAACTTTTTATGTATGCGTATTTTGATTAATGAAAAAATAGTCGTTACATATGTCATTTTTAGGTTAAAGATTATTAATTTTAATGCAAGCCTTATTTAACCATACAATTGAATAACAATAGTGTAAAAAGTAGTAAAGCATGTTGTTTTTAGATGTACTTATTAGATGTAAAAGCAATAGTTTAAGCTTGGTTATTGCTATGTACTTTATTCTCTCATTTTTCTTACAATTTCTTTCTTCCCTTTCCAATATTTTCATTCTCTTTGTGGTGCTCCAAATATAAATTTCCTATAGGTCCATTGGTGGTTTTTTTAATAAATTTTGTTATTGCAAATACTTTAAGAAAAATTACTCGTTGATAATATATGTACATAAGTAGAAGCATGGTTATTGAAAAAAAAAAGTCATCACTGAACAATGGGTCCACCAAACAAAGACAAATTAGAATTGCCTTTTCTTAGAATGTGAGTTTGTGCCTAACTCAACTCCAAAAGTTAGCACATAGGGTGAAGGTTGCTCTTTACTTAGATCTATTAAAAAAAACATGTCACCCACCATATTATTCATATACCAAGCCCAAAAGTGTTAGGTGTGAAGGAATGTATTGGGAAAAACCCAAGTCCTTTATCAATGAGCAATAGTGCCAAGATAGTGTATATAAGTGGAGGGCAACCTCCACCCTATGAGCTAGCTTTAGGAGTTAAGTTAGGCATAAATTCACATTCTAATCCATGAATGGACTGAACACATTGAGATTAACTACCACTTTATGTGAGAAAAGATAACTTTTGGAGAAGTCAATATTATGATAGCTTTAGGAAGAATGTTGAGATATGATTACTAATTATGATAAGATTCTATTTTTTTTTTTAGTTATCTAGTTACTAATTTTTAGATAATTAAATTAGATTGTATCAACCCTAAAATTAAGGAATTCTCTCATTATTTTATATTTATGATTATCATTATAAACAATCTGCCAAGGTTTTTCTCTCCTTGTGCATTCAATCTTTATACTTAACTTGATAACAAAGTTTATCCTAGTGACATGTTATTGAGCCTATTGTGCTACCCGTTATCAAGCCACTAACAAACCATTCATAAATATTTAGTCTTGTAAACTTCTTACTCGAGATGTCTACTCCTCAGCATGAGGCGTGTCTACTAGAGGTCTCATATCAACTAATGATAAGGTCAAGTTAGTATATATAAGTTGACAGGTAACTCTTACATTAAAAGTCAATTTTTTTAAGATTGAGTTAGACCAATGACTCACATTTCTAAAACCTTTCATTAAGATTGTTGACTAGTTAGACTAAAACCAACTTGGTGACTAGTCCATTAACTTTGAAAGTTAGGCTTTTTTGAACTAGTCCAAAATTGGTGAAAACCAATGTAAAGAATAGGTTTGAATTGATACTTCAGTAACAAATAATTTTTTAAATTTTTTAAATTTAACCTAAAATATTTAAGATAAATAAAAAGACATTTAATGAGGTTTTGAAATTGGTATAAATTATTTTACCCATTATAACTAATTTTTCTCATATAAATAATTCAATCATTTATATTGGTTTATACTTTTTTCATATATTTTAGTGCATATGAAAGTAATAAAAACACTAAAACAAAACTAGGGTCTAACAAAATATATGCCAATTGAATATGAAAGTAATAAAACATATATTTTTTTGAATATTAATTTATTATAATTCATATGATATTAATTTTTCGTTGTGGTTTTTATTTTATATTTAAATTGTTTATTGTAAATGAGCATTATTGTATTTATCAAAATTTAAACTTAAGTATTATAATATATTTGATTTAGATTTTTATGTTTACGTTGGATGTTAAAAACCTATGAAATGATGTTTTATTTTATAAAGAAAGGATATTATATTAATTTAATACTATTTTATGTATTATTTAATTATTATCATTATTTTATCAGTCTTTGTTTAATCACAGTTGAACTATTGAACCTTGAAGTAGTGTCTTCGCTGATTTGTTAATCGATCTAGTTTTAAAAACAATAGATTCAAGATAACATGTTGAAATCAAAAAGAAAATAAATATGAGAAATTTTTTTGTTAAATGACACAACAAAAGCACTATATTGACTAATGTATTTATTATATTAAATCATACAATAATTACAATAATTTTTAACATCTTAATTCTTCATTATTATAATTAGAGGATTGACTAATATATTTATATATGTTCCAACAATTTTCATTCATTGAAACACCTTTACATTTTTCAATATGTGAGGTGTAACATCTTGCTTTTGATATAGTAAAATTATCATTTTAAGATTAAAATTTTTTTCTTTCTTTATTTAAATATTTTAGTTAGTCAAGATAAGATTTAGAATTGTAACTTCTATAAGAAAATATTAGTACATAAAATGGAAAAAGAGAGAGAGATTTTAATTAGTTAATTTAACTAAGTTAAAAATAAATTTAAATAATAATATAAAAAAATAGAAATATTTTGATTTTAAATAGAAAATAGATTTTTGATGTTCTAGATGAAAAAAATAAAAGAAAGAAAACAATAAAAATTAGAGAATTAGAATCTAAATTTTTAAGAATTAACAATAAAGTTTTATTTTTAATAAATATTTAGATAAATAAAATAAATAAAATTTATCAAATAAAATAAATATTTGGTGAAAGAACATATAGGAATAGAAAAAGGAAAATATAAATTAATTTATAGGATTTTTTAGAAATTTAGAAAAAAAATTTACAATTTAAAACTGAAAATAAAAAAAGAAACGAAAAGAAAAATGAAAGAAGAAGAAAAGAAGAAAAGGGGCATAGTAGAGCGCTGGGATCGAACCTTGGTCCTTGGATGGTAGCAAAACACGCTACCAGCTGGGGTAGAGGTTCTAGATGAGATTATTAACCAAAGAATAATATAAAAACCATGAGAAAGAATAAAAAGAAGAAAAAGGAAAGTGGAATAGGAAAAAGGGTGTGTGGAGTGGATTTAAAAAGAGTAATAATGAGGTCGAAGAATGAGAAGGTAAGTAGAGATTGTCGTTTGATTATTAGGCCCATCACTGATAAATTATATGAATAAAATCCTTTTCTTCCTTCCTTTCGTCGTCTTCTTCCTCCTACTTCTCCTCCCTTGAGCCTCAAACTTCTACACGTCACCATGGATGTCGTTTGAACCCATACTTCTGCCTTGCTACACTACCGCGTGTCTAACCTCATAGCTTACCTTCTGCGAATTTAATAAGCTAAAAATCAAGCACGGGGACCCTATAAATATTGGTTATTGTAAACCAGCAAAACACATTGACGAACAAATTTGATCTTCAAATTCAAACCAAATTCAAATTCCTTTTCACTTATTCAAAGTTTGGACAACTTTGAATTAATTCAAGCTTCAGTTGGGTACAATTTTCTAAAACTAAGGATGAACGAATCAGGATTTAGTAGTGTCATCAGTACTTAGCCGAAAAGCTTGGAAGACTAGTCAGAAACTCGAAATTCAGGTAAGAGGAATTGTTTTTCCTTCAAAATTAATTGCTAGAAACATCATAGGTTATGCGAATTTTGTTTTCTGAAGATTTGATGCTCTAAGGTGAATGAATTTGTTAAAAATGAATTGAACTCGAAATATTGAAATTTTGAAATCAAAATAGAACAATTTTGTCCAAATAGGTTAATTTTGATGAAATTTTAATTTGGATAAGCTTTGAATTTAACATTCGACGGATTCTAGAAACATAATTCTCATAATTAGCAAAAGAAACCAAAAATCTACGCAAAATCGATTTCGCATTTATGTTCGGGTTCAGAAAAACAAATTTTGCTTAAAACCTCAGTAAATTGATGATTAAATGGAGTAATCTCAATCTAAGGTAAGTTGAATTTTACAAAATAAACTTAGAATAATGAAAAGGGAAGATTTTAACAAATTCAAAACTCATTTTGAGCCAACCAAAGGCTTTGTCTTGAGGAAGAAGACAATAAAGGGCAAAATGACCATTTTGCCCATGAGGTGAAAAATTACCAAAATACTTAGGCTAAATTTTTTTTCCTGAAATTTTACTGTTTTTATGGTATTAAATTAAAACTTTACTAAAAAATTACAGGATATTAATAGTTTGGATAAAGAATGAATTGATCAATAATTAAATTTATATGAAATTACCAAAATACCACTAGTTTGAAAATTTAAAATTTCTAACTGTTTTGTTATTATAAAACAAGGAAAATGTAGTCAAAACATTCTACATGTGAACCTAATATGCTTATATCATTCTTAGGGTCAGAAATATGGTAAAAATCCTTAAAAATGACTTTTTATTTAAAAATGACCAAAATACTCTTACATTAAGAAACTAAAAATCTTTACTGTCTTGATAATCCTAAATTCAGAAAAAGATAACCAAAGGATTTCCCAATAATATTAGGTATTTATATAACATTTACAAAATCAGAGATCTAATAGGAAATCCTTAAAAATAATTTTTCATTAAATGACTAAAATATCCTTTTTATGAGAAAATTACTAAAATACCCTTTTATAGAAAAATTTTCCAAACTGACTTCAAAATTTATATTTTTTTGATAAACATCTTCAATATATATATGTAGAAAGAAATTTTGAAAGAAAAAAAATTATAAATGACCATTTTACCCTTTGCTTGTCTTTATGATATATTATTTGATTGAAGTGATCTTTGATTGTGTCTTTGATTTTCCTATATTGTATATATGTTGAATTGATAGTAGAAGTGAAATTTACTACCTCTACTACTAGTAGAGGAAAACATAATAATGATAATTGTCTTTGTGAGATAGTAAATTATAGAAACCTTAGGATAGAAGATGAACTGATAAACTCTTAAACAATGATATTTATAGAATAAGTGCAAAGTAAGAATGGAAGAAAGATGCTACCCAATGATGTCTTGAAGACACAACATCAGTACTAAGGAAAAATTGACAAATGAAGTAAGGAAGGTAGATTGGGTTAGTAACCCTAACGAGAGAGAAATCAAAATGAAAAATGCAAGGGTTGACCACAAAAGGTACTTGAGAAATGTACGCAAGCTTTGGTGAGACCTAGGGGGTAGATAAGGTGTCAAGTTATGAACTACTCAAAGTGAAAAGGGTGTCATAGAACCAACTTGGCATCCTCGACAAAGTGGAGCATTACCAAGATTCAATTGAAAGTATTATAGACCTAGTACTAGGCAGGATATGTACTCTAGATCGTCAATTCCAAATGAAAACTTAGATTATTATTGACATGCTCGTGTAAGTCCTCTTGAAGTCGGTAGTATTGGAGGCTATGAAAGGCCCTAAATTGAGTAGAATCCTTAATTAGGCACTTCACAATGAGATGAAAGTTTACAAAAGATAGATATTGTCTATATATGTGTGTGTTTGCTTAAGGATAAATGACTCACTCTTACAACCCCCACATTTTAGCTATAAATGGTAGAAGAATTCCAACCCTTGTTTTACTTGTCAATGGTACCTCTAGAAGGGAGATTGACACATGATAGGATTCGTGGAGATGATACGTTTATGGGTTATGTCAAATTTGTCTTTAGACCTCCAAATGTCATAGTCTCATGGCAGTTCCACCATATAGATATTCTAGTAATACTATCCCAAACCCCACCATCTAGATTCGCAGATGTTCCTGCAACACATTAACATACTTAGACTCCTCCCCTCCCACAATCTTCCATTGGTTCAGTCCTAGTAGGTAATTAAGACAAAAAAGAAGAATCCCCGAGGAAGAAGATCCTTTTGAAGGATCTAACTAGATGTACTAAATATGGAAAACTATCTTAGATTTTATCTTTTGTTTTATCTGCTGAAATATTCTGGGAATCTAATAATTATACCTATACTCTAACCCAATCCAAATATTAAATTGAGTATCTTTTAGATAAATTCAAGTTAAATGGGTATGTATGAACTTTTATGTCAAATTGTAACCCCTGGTGAGTTTAGATTTAAAATTTACCTGAAATAAAATACCTAAAAATACTTTTCTTAAAAGTTAAATGAATAAAAAGGGACGTTATATGAAGCATAATTGTATATCACATAATAAGAATTTCGGACAAGAATAGTTAAAATAAATAAATAATGCAAAAGATAAAGGACAAAAAAGAAATCAATGTAATTATGATAAATAAGAACAAAAATATTTCATTATAACAATAAATAAAACTCTAACATTGCACAATGAATGCATCACCAAGCAAAAATGTGGCATAATAAAAAAAAAAACAAAGAACTAGATACAATAGATATTAATGACATTTAGGTTGAAATTCTCAACATCTAATGTATTTAAAGACAACAATGTATATATAGGCAAGATTCGAAAAAGATATATGATGCCAAAATGTTGTCACGGGAAACCATAATAAAAAGAGCAAAGCACTAAAAAGTGAAAAATAGGCTTTGGACAATAAAAATAAGTCCAACTTCTTCTAAATTGAATGTCCATCAAAGGAAAGTTATAATTGATGGAACAATAAGTATTACTAATGCTTGTCTTTAAAAGAGAAATTGCATTTCGTTATTCTCAAGACATGTAATGAAAATAATGATAAAGCTACTAGATACCCTATTGGTGCCAAACAAAATGAATTAATAATAGAAAATGGTGAAATTACTTTGTTTCATATTAAGTGATATTTATTCTAAATAGACTAAAATTTTCCAAGAGAAAAGAACAAAGCTTAATGTTGTAAAATTAAAGATTCATTGATGAATTTCTATATAGGTTAAAAGGAGGAAGAAAACATACCTCCCCGACCTTTAAAGCACATTGTGCTTCCTTGAAATCTTCTGATATTAAAATAAGAAAATGAAGGCTTTTAGCCAAAATTGGTGTGTCAACTGCTTTACTATTTCGATTTCCCTACAAAGCCAAAAAATTATTATTGATATTTTAAAATAAATTGAAAAATAGAAAAAAGATAGGTAGTCTCACTTGAAGTATCTACAAAATAACTTATGCAATCTTTAGAATATATTGTGCAATTTATTCATTATCCAATGAAGGGAGCAATACAGAATTATTTCTTAATTTATACTCATCATGTTTCTTGATTTATTTCATATTCATGATTTAATTATGGTTAGTAGTCTAATTGTATTTGAGGGCTTAGGCTTAACCATTTGGTCAACATCTTCTATAACATTATTACACACCATATCAATATAATCTTATATTGTTTATTTCATTTCTTTCTCTTCCTTTTCATTTTGGCTAAACCCTATATTTCAACATTTTTACTACGTTTTATCAATTAGAAAAGCAATGGAAAAAATAACTACATAAAATTCAAAACTATAGCAATCAACAAACTACGTAACATCTACTACTTCAACTTTTCCACCTATATGTGAAACATATTAACTTTTTTATGAAAAAAAAAATCATAGGATTGATATGACTTCAAGGGATATATAATAAAATATCAATTTAGTGCTAAAAAGTTCAGATAGTCAAGCATAAACTTAAATAATACTTCAACAAATGGAATGCTTATGTTTAGACACAGAGGTAGAGCTATGTTAAGCTTAAGGGTGCCATGGCCCCTCAACATTTTTAATTCTCTTTTATATGTAAAACAAGTTTCAACACCTAATAATAAAAAGATAATGCACAACACGACAATGTTTGAGCTTATTCAGTAATCAAAACACAGTGATAATATTATATAGCTAAAGCACAATGATAAGGTAGTTAAATTAATTTGTTGATTTACTAGTTAGTCACTCAATTGTTATATATAAAACAAAAATGTATCCAAATTTATGAGAGAGGATGAAAGGCTTTATTAAAATTCACTCAAATTTATAATTTTATTTGATAAATCTCTCACTTACAGATAAAAAACTTGTGTTCTTATAGGCAAAAATTTACAATATAATAATAATATAAAAGAATGTAATAATAAGAGGAAAATTTAACCAAATACTACAATATATAACTTTTGACATAAAATAATAATTTTAAGATTCAAATCTTTTTTTAGCTTATAAGATAGTAAAAAAAATTTACATACGTTGTAGTGTACCTTGCATAAAAAATTAATTGTATTAATATTATACAATTAGAACTACTCTTCCAAATTAACTAAGTGTCTTCCAATTTGTGAAATTTATGTATAAACAACTACGAAATTTTGAAATTTGATTGATTTACTTATTTTTAACCAATATTATAAAATTGTCTTACATTTAACACTACATATTAAATAATTATAAAAATTATGAATTTATAAAGTGATTATGGTCTAACATATAAAACTTTAAAATAATAAAAGATAGAGAAAAAAATCTCTTTAATGGTATATTATGTATTGGCAACCCCTACTAAAATACTCTAGCTCTACCCCTGTTCAGACACATTGGATTTCCAATATTGTTGATTGTGTCATAATATTGGTATTAATGTTAATGCCACGTCTGATTTGTGTCCATGTCCTTCTTCTTTGGAGCTAACAAAGATGGAATTCCAGTAACTAGGTGTTAAAAACATCCACCATGTAAGTGGTTATTAGATCTTTTTAGCAACAACCTTATCCTTATGAAAATTATTAAAAGACAATAATTCTTTTAGTATAAAATTAATTTATTGTTTTATTTATTTAATACAAATCCAAATCTTAAAATGATTTCAAACATTATAGCTTCACTCATAGCATAACTTTTTATAACTCAAAATTCAATGTTAAACTTTCAATGCTGAATTAAACAAATCATTACATAATTTTAGACATCACATACGTAACACATTTAGTTTGCCATCATTTTAAAAGTAAACATATAAGGACAAGTTAAAATTTTAGTAGAAGAGTGATATGTCATCCTTACCGCATTGTAGATGACTTTGATTTTGGGAAGTTGTTTTGGACAAATGATTGATAGTGAAATAGATAACTGCATGCAAAAGATCACACATACCATAAATCAAAGTGAACATGCATAAACTAAGTTGACAACAAACGTAAACATAATTCCACTAAAAATAAATAAAACGTAGAATACTTGAGGAAATCCTTTAGCTATAGCTTCAGCGTCATATAAATAGTTTTCTGAGTATGAGTCAATTGATTGATTTTGCTCTTGGATTTGTAGTCGTGAAACATAAATTGGTGTCCGCAATGGATAAGGATTACTGGTTGCAACAAGGATACAATGTTGGTGCATGTCCACACTCTGCTGATTAAGACCTTCACTTTGAGAATCTGGGAACATCTAAGCATTCCAACATTGAGGTAAGAATCAAAATCCATCTTTAACACAAAAGAGATGCCCATAGAGTTTCTAAATAAAATTTTTAATTTATGTACTTCAATTTAGAAAAATCTATTATAGGTTATGAACTATGAAGGACATGTCACAATAAAATTGATAAAGACTTTACCCTCACAAAAATGTATTCAAGCTATCAAAAGATAGCCGAATTAAGTATATGGAGATCTAATTTTTGGTGAACTAATTACATGATTAGCAACACAAAGAAAGGCAACAAGAAATGAAAACATCCACTTGGTGGTAGACCTACATACTACTAAAAGGGTGCAAATGCACCTCTTGAGTTAGTAAAAAAAACATAAGGATACCTCTAGCGGGTTAATTGAGTTTTTAGTCCCTTAACTTTTTTAAATTCTAATGTTTAGTTTTTCAATTTTTTTTTTGGACAACTTTTAGTCCTTCATTACTTTTTTCATTAGTATTTTTAGCCCCTTTAAAAAGATTATCTATCTTTAGTCCTTTGTTTATTTTTATTGTTCAAAATTAGTCCATGTTTTGTCCATTTTTAGTCCCTCATTTATTTTATATTTGAGACTAATTTTAAATAATAAAAATAAACAAGAAACTAAAAATGGTCAAAAAGTGTTCTTAATTTTTGCACTCTCAATTTTTATAATTTCACTTCACTGCCTTTAATTTTTTAGTTGTCATCAATTTTTTTCCTTTTTAATTAGTTTATTTCTTATATTTTTCTATTCTATGCTTTATCCAATTGGAAATTTCATTCTATTTTAGAGGGTAAAATATGTTAATGTCTCCTTTAATTTTTTTTAGATTTGATTTTAGACCTGTTAATTTTTTTATTTATAATTCATCTTCTAATTTTGAAAGTACCATTTTTTTTCCTTAAAAATGGTTTAGATAACACTTTGTAGAGGAATAAGAAGTTATTTTGATGATCCTCTAAGGAATAAAAATGACTCATTTCTAAATTAAAGAGACAAAAATTATAGATTGACTAAAGTTAAACTTCAAAAATCTTAGAGAGATTAAAATCATATTTTATTATTTTTATTTTATTTTCACATATCTGATAATAAATATTATTAATTTTTTAAAAATAATTTGCCCCCAACTAACCCTAAGTCCTGGATCCATCTTTACATCCAATAAATAGTCTATACTACCCACAAATGGAAAAGAAAATCACATTTTTTTTGGAAAAATGTAGCCTGAAAAAACAAAGATTCAATCCAAAAGGAGCTACCAATTAAGGTTGTTAAACATTTATTATAATTCATAAAGAATATTTCTTCTCTAACAAGAAAAGACATTGTACAAGTTTTTTGTAGTGCTTTTGGAAAAAAAAAATTAAGAGAAAAAATGATAAAAGTACAAAAGGTTCAAGGATAAGAGAATCCTCATATAAAGACAAAACAAGAGGAAGGAGAAAAATAGAACGAGACTTGGGACTTTTAAGTTCTAATGCTTAGAGGTGAGAGGTCAAACAACATGCACCTCATCTAAAGAAAAGCTATAAAAAAAATATTTTGAATATTATACACTTAAAATAGAGTGTGTGTTGCTTTAATTTTCACAAGAAATAAAAAACACTAGATATAATATTATGCACATAACATAACAAAATGTGTTTATGTATAAAAAGAGAAAAATAGTATTAAGAAACAAAATCAAATTAGTAAAAAAATAATGACACTTTAAATACCTAAATAAGATAAGAAAATTAATATAAAAGACAAATTTAATATTTTTATTTTGATTTGTCAACAAAGCAACACAATAAGACAACACATCAAAGCACCTTTGTTGGTTGTGCAAAATTAAATTACTAATATTATAAAAAAGTACTAAAATAAATGCAAAAGAAAAGAATAACAAATAAAAAATTGGAAATGTAAAATACAAGGTATTAACTAATGCCTTGTTTTCTATAATCATATATTACAAAAGTCAATCTATTTCAAGAAATGATTTCTTTATCTTGTATAAGGCATTAATTAATGGTTTAGAATATCTCTATCCTATGTAAAAGTCCTACTAAATTAAAAAAGGTATGGGGTTCACTTAAGAGATAGCACCTCAATAGCAACAAGTGTTGGTATAGACCACAAGGTTCCAGGTGTAAAACAATCACAATGTAGTTTAAACAACAATCCAAATATTTGTTGCCATCCAACATGTAGGGAAATTGTGCCACACATAAATTATTAAACAAAAAGCTAACAAGAAATCATGACATATTCAACTCATTTGATTCATGAGTAGGACATATTATGTTTAAATAATTATATATGACATAAAAATAGTATATTGGAAAACAATAATAAAAATGTATATGATATAAAATATATCTTGTGAAATAATACATGTATTTGTTATTTATAATTAATTTTAGTAGTAAAACTATATTTTCTTAGAAATTAATAAGTCTAATAAAATATCAACATGGTAACTTCATCAATATTGGAAAAAAGACATGTTCACCATTTAAAAAAAATAAAATAATATATATATAGACACACATACAAAGAAGAGATTAAATTACTCCAAAAGAGATACTCTTCGCCCTCATTATTAATTTGCTTGAAATTTAATATATAAGATTAGGTTTTATATATATATATATATATATATATATATATTCTCACTCACTACATTTATAGGATATGAATTATTTTATACGTGCATAGTAACCACAATCTTATAAAAAAATAATCATAATGAGTCTCAAAGTAAATAAAGTTAAGTTGACCATAATATTTCTTTACGTTACTCTTTATACATTTAAATTTTCTTTACTAAGTTCTAGTTCATCACATATTCATAAATCTTGGATAACATAGTGTATCAACCAATCCCAAAAATACTAGTGTAATATAGTGTATGGAGATATGATTGCCATTATGGTATTTTTTTTATACTATATACATTAAATGATAAGAAAAATAAAAAAAAAACCTTAAATTTATGATATAATCACAATTAATAATACAAAGTCATAAGTGTAAAGAAAAACATAGTATATAACAAATAAAGGTCCTTAAGATGACTTTGTTGTTATTCATTGTCACACAAGAAAAACCAGATAACATAATAGCATATTAAGAGTCCAAGGCTCATAATAAAGGAAAAAAGTGAAGAGTAAGTATCATTGAAAAACTACTAGACATAGGTGACTTTGGTTGCAAATAATAAACAAAGGATGTTGGTCATAAAGTAAGTCTTGATTCTTAAACAGATAAGATGAGAAGAGTGGGAAAACAATTGGGTTAAGACTTTAATCTTTTGATAAAGGAGTGACAAATGTGTTTGCCCTTAAGAAACCCCCAAAATGACACAATTTTAAGGGCCAAAAAAGGTTGCAAAATCCTTAAATATAGAAAAGTTCTATAACAAAAAATGATTGCTTTTGGGGCTGCAATTGTGAAAGCAAGAGAAAACACAACACAAATCAATTTTTGTAGTGGTCACTTCACCATGATATCAATCCAAAAGTACATTATTAATAACTATGGTTCAATTATAATGAAAACTTTGAACATTCCAACTTAGATATTGTACTTGTTTTATAAGATCAGTTTCATTAACTTTACTTCAAAACATACATCTATAAATAAAACTACACAACAATATAACTACCACAATGATCCACCATACTCGAATTATTTTGTAGTTAAAACTTTTTTCTTGCACTCAACTATTACTATTGAGATATTATATGCATTCTAATAATCAAACATAGGAATTTTTCTAAGTACCATAACTCTCACTAATCCAAACCTTGTCCTATATCCCCCAAATGTTAACTCACATTATTCCATCTATTACACAATAATATTTTAATCAAAATAAATAAATCCAAGAAACAAAATAAAAAAGCAAAGCATTCATAAATGTGAATTTATGTAGTGAGAAAGAGTAAATAAGTAAAAGGAAGCAACATAAATGAATGATCATGATTATATATATATATATATACACACACATCAAATAAGCATTGAAATAATACAAGAAAATAGGAAATCAAATATAAATAACATGCATACCAGCAAAGCTTCCGCAAGCCCTTCAGCAATCATTGCATCATTAAAACCACCACCACTAAAGGGTATAGATGATAACCACATATAGAAAACATCCGGGTTACTTGTCCAGCCAGTTCGTTGTACAAGGCAACCTGCATCCAATGATGCTTAACTAAGTAAAAGTATTCAATGGACTAATTAAGAGATTATATTGCATATAAATTTGTCCATGTAAAGCTAGGCAAAGTTCTAGCAACATAACCCAAGAGATTATATTAGCAATAAATGATGCATAGATAATTTTTTTCATATTTCCAATTTAACTTCCAATTAAGTAAGCAAACACATGTTGCACAAATTTTATTAATAAAAACTATTTATTTTTTTCACACACGTAAGTTGCAAAAAATCTATATTTTGAAATGATTTGTCTTTGTTCCTATTTCCTTTTTGTAATGGGAAAGGTATGAAATTGTTTAAAATGCAAACCAGGTATATATGTACATAAAAAAGAAAATGAATTGTCATAAGATAACTACAACAATATTAGTTCTATAACTATAAATTTTGGAAAAAAAAAATTAATGAATAGTTATTTAACAACCATTTTTCATGTAACATGAAAAAAAAAATTAGAAAAACTATACCAGAATAACATCCATGAGTATTATAGCAAACTAGAGCAAACTCCACATTGGAAGGAGAGTTCTACAAAAGAAAGGGGAAATCATAAAATTAATAAATGAACCATATGATCATCATTCAACAAGACAAAAAGAATATCACATGTACTACTATGATTTCAATAAATTCACATCTTGCCTCTGTAAATAATCAATAGTGAGCTATCAAAACACTTTTTTAGCTAGTAAGTAATAATGAACAAAATTAATATACTTAATAGTATTTTACCACATCAAGAGTATATTTAATAGTATTGAGCCACGTCAAGAGAAACTTTAGGCTTAAAGCATAGCTACTTTTGTTGGTAGGCCATTCGGAAATAATACTTTTGCTTGAAGTTCATGAAAATAACTAACAAAATCACCAAATGATAAGCCAACTAAATTAGAATTGTGTAGTGACACATTAGATACCATTATTTTCTTTCATTTTTATCGAACATTGTAAAATTTTTATCAAAGTAAAATGCATATTACCTGTGCAGTTGAGTCATTTCCACCAAAACATCTGTACAAATACCACAATAATAGATGTTTCATATAATCTATGACAATATGTAACCTTGAAAATAACTTGAACAATACAATAACAAAATAATATTTAAATTTAGACATAAACAAAGATGGAGCATTTAGGCACAATGGTATTTGCATGACTTCTATTGAATATTAAAGTCTTAAGCAGGTAAGGAACAAGACTAGTTATATTAAGCTAAGACTTCTATTGAAACCCCAAAATAACATGTTTACAAGTGCAAGACATATATTTCCCATTCTTTGATATTGGATCATACATTATTACCTATTTAGTAAAACAAAGCAAGCACTATCATTTAGGAAAAGATAATTTGGATTTTGAAATTTTTGTTAAATTTTGTGTTGTTCAAGTTAAAGTAGTTTTTTTTGGGCTCTTAGCTTAGAAAAAATATAAAAAAGGATATTTTCATGCCCACATATTGTCTATAGGAATATTTGACGATAAAGGAATGGTTAGGTATTTAAGTATTTTATCTCATCTTTAGATTTCTTGTAAAACAAGATTGTCTTCAAGACCTTCCTTTGATCTCTAAAGGGTAGGCTCTAAGAGTTTTATTGTATTGTTAAATATATATGTAGAAAACAGAAATTTTATTAGAGAAATAAGAAGAAAATACAACCTAGGTTAGGATAAGAAATCCTCTAAAAGAAAAAAGACAAGATAAAATAAAGACAAAAAAAAAGTTAAGAATATAATAAGGCTAACCAATCTCTCTACATCTGAGTGAAAAGAAACCTCCTTGGAAGTTGGAACAACCATGACCTTGAGCAATAATAAGGCAAATCGAATATAAATCATAACAAGGGAAAAGACTTAACCCTAAAAGTGACCATTCTACTCCAACTAAATGCACCAAATGACAACATAAACAACAAGCCTCTTTTTACTCTTTTTAATTTTTATGCCTTTGTTTATAAGGATACTTTTTCCACCATATCTCTTTTAAATAACCTTTTGCATAACAAACCTTCAATTACCCATCAATGAAAAAAGAAAGGGTGTCATAAGTTGTTTATGGTTCAACAAGACTTTTATACAACCTTTTGATTGGTTATTCAATCATATTTATATTTTAGTGTGTCAATAAATGTTATATTTTTCTTCTTTTTTTATATGCAATTATAAAATTTTAACAATTTTCTTAACAAGGTTTTCCTTTATTAAATTTTAACAATATGTTTGACAAGGTTTTGCTTTACAAATTTTTAACAATAGGCTTGACAAGGTTTTTCTTTTCAAGTATCATGAGGACCCAATAATTTCTATCACTTTTCTTTTGAGTTAGGAAAAGTTGTAATGACTACTACCATTAGGATCTTTAACATAGTTATTGATCTTAGATAGCACATTGTAACAATCAATTTCAAAAACACTATAGAGAGATAACCATTATTTTAAATATTACAATACAAATTAAATAATTTATACTACACATATCAATATATTAAAAAAGAAAATTAAATAAATTCATGATAAATAGTAAGTCATAGTTTACGAAGACAATTAACATCACTCTAAGAGAAATAAAAACATACTAAGTAAAAAATGAGAGATGATGATGAAATTAATAAAAAAAAACATAACAAATTAGATTAAAATTAGTAGAATGTGAATTAGGACGTCTAAAGGAAGAAAACAGGACCCTAAACAAAGGGGAAAAGGTAGTCTTATAAAGTTAAAAGGAACAAAGGTTAAAACAAAGGTAACTTTTTATGCAACAATATTTTACCATATTTTTTAAGCTAAAATGCATTAGAAAATGAGACAAAAATCAAAATTTTACCCAAAAAAACACTAAACATTATTTTAGGAATTAGTAAAGGCTATATCAAGGTGGCATTGATATAGCATGCAAAAAATTGATATTTTGGTTGATTGAAAATTGCTCTACTATTTGATTCCCATAATAGCTTAAGGTTGTTATTTTAGTTTATTGAAAATTGCTCTACTATTTGAATCCCATAATAGGTTAAGGTTGCTTTGCTCTACTACCACTCTAGCATACTATTGATTATCATGGTCTCTAAAGCAAGGGTACTTCATCTTATAAAACACATCCATATCGTGGGTGAACATTGAATACACATGACTACTCTACAAAATTAAAATTTCTTTTTTTAAAAAAAATTGTAAGCAACTTCAGAATGACTTTAACATTATTCGGTGTCGCTTGCAACATAAATAGCTTCCCCTTAGTTATTAGCTACATCTGTTTTTTCCACCAAAAAAAAAAAAATTACATCTTTTAGGTAAATTTAGGGATTTTTATTTTTCTTCCAAAATTTTTTACTTTGGAATTTTTATTATAAACATTTTCAATTTGTCAATTTTTATTATAAATGTTTTCACAATATATATTTTTTGTTTTTTATTTATATTATTAAAATATCAACATACTTGTACCTTTCAACACCTCTAATTTCTTTCTCTTTTTCATAATCAATAACGATAAACCAAAATGAACCACACTTTGAGAATAAAACCAAAATTAAAGCCTTAATTAATATCAAAATAAAAATTCTATGCCCCCACCTGAACTACACAACACCAAAAAAAAAATCTATAATTTTGATTTATTTGAAAGAAAAATAGAAATGAAAGAAAAGAAAGAGAATGAATAGAAGAAAAGTAAAGAAAATCCCTAATTTTGATTGAATCAAAAGGAATAAAAAAAAGGACATGCTTAATTTCGATCGAATTGAAAGGGAAAAAAGGAAAATTTAATAAGAAAAAGAGAGGGAATGAAAAGAAGAAAAGAAAATCCCTAACTTTGATCTAATTGAAAGAAAAAAAATTGGAACAAAAGAAAAAAGAAGGAATGAAGAGAAGAAAAGAAAAGAAAAGAAAAGAAAATCCCTAATTTTGATTGAATTGAAAGGAAAAAAAGGAAAAAAAAAGTTGATAGAAGAAAAAAAGAGAATAGAAGAGGAACCTGATAATCTTATCAAGATAATCCTTGAGAATGGTCTCCCAATAAGGTCCCATGGCAGCAGTGCTTTCCACAACAACAATAAGTTGTTTCTTCGCCATCACTTTGTGTTTTCAAAAGATGCAAAAATAATTTAGGTTTCTTCTATCAATTTCAATTTATACGAGATATTGAAGACATGTATTATAATGTAGAGTTGGGAAGTTGTAGGCACATTCAAGGGATTACCATAATTGCAAAATGAAATGAATTAGAAGAATCAAATCCTTTTGTTTTTTTCCTAAGACAATTAATTTTTAGTGTGGGATGAATGTATTGTTGGGTGGCCATTGGGCAATGTAGTTGTGTAGTGTCCACCCTTGAGAGCATTTTTTTTGAATTTGTTTTGGCAAATTTCATTGAAATGTGTTTGAACTTAGAAATCATTTGTGTTGACTTTTGAGCTATGACTAATGAGGAGAAATTGGTAAATGGCATACTATTATTAAAAAATTTTAACTAATGCATTAAGTATTGAGAAAAGAATTTAATAATCATGCATTAATAGTGTAAAAGAGTTTTATACAATTATTGAATCACAAATTATTGTTGTTATAATTTTTAAAATAATTATTTTAAAAGTTAATACACTTACCATACATGATTGTATGTGATTAGATGATGGTGTAAAACTATTTTATAGTTTCACTGCGTAGCTTTTTTTCTCATTTAAAAAATATGTTATACATATATAATGTAAAATAGTTTTACATAGTCATTCAATCACAAATAGTCATGTATAACAAGTTTATTTATTACAATAAATATTTAAAAAGTCATACTCACATAGATTTTTTATTATTTAATAATATAAAACTACTTTACACTATCAACTCATTACCATTAAATTTTTAAGTATTTATTTGGTTATTTTATTTTTATTGATCAAAAATACATTTTTAACAAATTTTTTATTAGTCAAAATTTTAAAAAAAATTATGAAATCAAGAGATGGGTTCATTAATTATAATGAGAAACTCATAAATTTTATACTTATAATAAATTTTAATCTAAAAGAAAAAAATTTATTAAAAAAAGAGGACTTTTGAGAAATTTTCTAGCATTTCTCTTTTTTTAATATTTTTTCTTTTATTTCTGATTTTTAAGACCACATGCACGATGTATCCTTCACAAATTATACATGAGTTAGGTAGAAATAATGTGGATGACAAAATTTTCTTCAAATATTTAATACATTACATAAATTATCGATAAAGTTAGAAAAATAGTCTATGTAATAAATGATTTTTTTCTTCATTTCTTTAGTAATATTTTTTTTTTCTTTATTTCTTTAGCAGTGGTATACGTTGGTAAGGAAAATTAATCATGGGCACTCCAGGTTTCTTTTATTTTATAATTCATAGTTCCCATGTATCCATCACTAAAAATATTTTTGTTTGAGTACGATAACATTACTATAAGTTGTAATGCTTTCTTTCTAAGTATTTAATATAATCGCATATTGAGATTCAAACTTAGTACTATTAATTAAGTTAGAATAATCTTATGTCAATTAATCTATATGCTCAATCCAAGTTTAACATATAAAAAAAGCTAGAATCAAGAAAGAAATGTACATATAATAGAAGGTATAATGTAATAAAAAATATTAAGTATTAACGAAGTGTATAATACATAAAGTGCATGTGTATCTTCATTCTCTTAATAATGTTATTAGTAGAGAGAATTGGAAAAACAAAAATAAATTTAAATTTAAATTGAATAAAATTAAAAAAGTATTTTTACTCCTAAATATTTTTTTAAAGATAATTGTGTTTCAAGATTAATCATAATTAAGGCTTTCATCCTTTCTTAAAGGTAAGACTGATAATAAAATGAATCAACTCAAGCATAGTTCGATATTCAATTTGAAAAAGATTTGTTGAACTTAATTAAAGAATAAAATAAGTTGAACCCGTTAAACAAACGAGTTTAACTTGAGTTATGTATAGATCTATTTAATTATTTTAGGAACCTTGATTTATATCTATCTATTTATCTATATATAGTAAATATTTTATATTATATAATTCATATAATTAATTTTTTAATAATTTAATATTTATTTTTTATAATAAATAAATGTATGTAAAACAATTATAAATTTAACATATATAAATACACAAATATATATTAAATAACATATTTTATATTACTAAATTGATATAATTATTTTTTAATTATTTATATATATTTTTTGCATAAAATAATTAAAGTATTTATAAAATAGATATAATTGTAAATTGACTTAAGCTAGAATGAGGTGTTTGCAAGCTTAAATCGAGTTAAGTTTGAGTTAAAAATAAATGTTTATATCAATACGAGTCAAACTTTGATCAAATCAATTTTTATCGAGTTAAGTCAAACTGAACCTAGTTCAACTCAACCCTACTAATTTTCAACCCTACTCAAAGGTATGTTTTGTGGAGATTAAAGATTTAGTTTTTCTCATGTAACACCCTCAATTTTATTAAATTATAAATTCCACTAATTATAGTTAATTAATATCTCTCTTTGCTTATTATCTATTTGTGAAATAATTAATTGCTTAATTAGAAATAAACATAAACTATGCCTAGAAAAATAAAATCAAGATAGTATAATGTTAAATAAAGGCACATAAAAACTAAGCGAAGAAAAACTTAATGTTAGCAAATTAATTAAGATTAAGTTATTAATGTTGATTTTGGTCAACTTATTAATGGTAAAATAGTAATTAGCATTTTTATTAAAAAAACTAATTAAATTAATATGACTAAGTCTAATTTAAATTTAAAGAATTAACTACTTACTTAGAGAGTCTAGAAACTAGAGAAGTTAAATTAATTAAACTAATCTATATTTAATAGGAAATTAATTAAGGAGAGTCAAATCTTGTTAGGAAAAGTCAAAGATCTAGGTGAGGACCCTTTAAAAGGGACCACTTAAGGGGCCCCTTACCCATTAGCACAAAGCCATCCCCCTATTACACATAATACTTTTTTTTGTTACTCTTCTCCCTTGGTCTCTCTCTCTTTCTCATCCCAAGGTCTTTGTCCCTTCCTTGACTCTTCTCTTCTTCTCCTACTCTCCTCTACCCTTTTCCATCTCATGTCCCCCTATTCCAACTACAAGGATCTATTGGAGCAAACCCAAAAAACTCCATTGGAACACACCTTTTCCCACCCCTCTGTAGCATTTTTCATTTTGAGAAAACACCAAGGTATGGAGGAGTTTCTTCACCTTTTTTTTTATCATTTTTTTGCTTGTTTCATGAAGGGAAAATGTAATATCCTACTTTTAAATTTTAAATATAAATATTTTTCACTAGAATTTCAGACATAGATAGATTATTTAGATATAATCTTAATTTATCTAGCCAAATAAATATTTTCTAAAAGAATTTAGAAATAAATATTACAATAGTTAGAAGAATAAAATTTAAAATGACAAATTAAAGAACATAATTAGACAAAATTATTGGTGATGAATAAAAAATAATCTCCAGAATATTTAAAAGGAGAAAATTAAAGTTTAGTCAAAATAACAAATTAAGAATTTAAAATAAGAAAATTTAATTTATAATTAATTAGTAATGATAAAACTAATAAAATAAAAATTTATTTTGATACAAAAATCATAAAAATAAATGGAAGAAATTAAGAGGAGGATTTTAAGAATTTTTAGAAGTAAAAATAATTAAGTTAAAAATAAAAACAGAAAAATATAATAAAAGAAAAAGAAAAGAAAACGAAATTTGAAAAAGATGGGAGGAAGATTCAAACCCTTGTACGTGAAGGAGAGAGACAAGCAGCGCCCAACTTTGCCAACTAAGCTACCATACGTAGGTAGCATACCTCACATTAATTAATACATATAAGATCAGTGCATAAATAACTCTAAAATAAAAAGCGGAGTAGAAAAATGGGGTTTGGTTAGGTTCGAACCTGCCCCCTTTTGAAGGTGTGTATTAGGAATTAGAGGAGAGGAGAGTGACCATTGAGACCGCAAGGTCCATCGTTGAGAGATTAACAAAATAAAATAAATTTATCTCTTACTTGCGTTCGTCTTCTTCCTCGAACTGCCATTGAAGCTCCTCCCTGAGCTTCAAGATTTTTTTGCAAAATCTCCACCAAGGCTAGCCATGCCTCCCTCGTGACTCAGCAAGGCTACCTTAACCTAGGAGAATAAAATAATCCCCTTGTGACGGTCGGGAATGCTATAAAGAGCCTTAAATAGAAATCAAAATCTGCCATTGAAGCAAGCTTCCTCCTCTTCAAAACACACTTCACACACCATTAAATTACTCTCAACCTATCCTAAATGCTTTGTCACACGCCCAACAACTTATTGGTGCAAAAAAATTGAAGGAACAACCACAGAATCACGATTTCACAGTGGTAACTCAAGCGTTCATTAAAGAAAATTGAAATTTTGAATTAAGGTAGAAGGAGTCTTTCTTTCCTCTTAATTTTACACTTGAATCATTCTATTTCCTTTCAATTAGAATTTCTAAGGATTTGGAGCCTTAAAACACCATAATTCCCCAGAATCGAAAAAATTAATTCCTTATTTTCAAGCTCTAAAAATTCAAATTCAATAAGCAGTGTTTGACGTTAATTTGCTCAATTGAAAGCTAAGATTAGTTAAGCACCATAAACTAAACGTTTCTGGATATTTAAAATGGCAAAAGCACCATTATAATTTGAGATTGGAAATTTGAATTTCTTTGGTTCGAGCCCCAATTCTAGAGGTTGAAGATGAAGTCAAAATTATCATTTTGCCCTTCCTTTCAAAAATTTACCAAATTACCCCTATTCTGCTTTTATTTATTTCTAAGTCATTTTTATTCATTTTGACCTCAAAATAGACCTGGAGATAGCCTTGCATTTGTACCAAAGGATGGAAGAAAATTTTCTTAGAAAATTTGATGAAAATTGAATTATTTTTGAAAATTCCAAAAATACCCCTAATTAAGTCAAATAAAGATTCTTTTTTTCTGTTTGAACAATAATTTAAGGGGGAAATTATTTGAACATGTTTTAGAATAGGTTCAAGATATTTTCTTCAATTTTTGAAATGTTAAAACCCCTGAAATAATTTATTTTTCGCACAATGACCAAAATACCCCTATACTAGAAATGTGAAGTTTTTGACTGTGTAAAACTTCTTGAGCTTAAAAGGACTCAATTTTAATATTAGGAAGACTGTGTAATGTATTCTAAGTTAAGAAAAGGAAAGAAAACTCTGCTTAATTATATTTTGTGAAAATTGACCAAAATACTCTTAACTCTAAAAACCATGACTTATGAGTTTATCACCTCACGTAACCAAAAAGAATGGTCAAGAAAACTCCTAAGAATTGTGTTCTCAAAAACTATATTCACCTAAAGATTAAATTTAGGAGCAAAAGTCCATAAAATGAAAAATTATAATAAAAAATGACCATTTTGCCCCTAGAACAAAGTGTAACTAAATTATCCTTAGATCAAATTTTTAATGTTAGGGCTAACAAGAATTTATGAAGAAAATTTCAATCTGTGTTCTAAACAAAGCTTTGATTATTATACAAATTTTAAGTAACATGATAATTTTTCATAAATGACTAAAAGACCCCTATATAGTAAAATCAGGAAAACTTAAGGAAATAAATAGATCTTTGGAATAGAATAATTATCCTATAATAGGAAAGAAAATTCATATATGAAACCTTAGCATAATAAATTATGTTAATTGATAAGTCTCCTTGAAATAGAAGATCCCCCACAGTAGAAACTGACCAGAAAAGAGCCAGTAATGGTGAACCATATTTGGTAAAAAAAAGTTAAATGAATAAAACAAAGAGGGAATTTTTCAATTATGGATATTCTAAGGATTTGGTACCATGAGACTTGATCGAAGGAGGCAGAGGTGAAAATAATTAAAAACTTACTACAAGTGAGAACAAAAGAATGGAGAAATGCAATGGGTTAACTACAAAAGGTACCTGAGGAATATGTGCAGGCTATGGAAGTCCTTTGGGGTGTATAGGCACCAAGTCTATGGACTGTTTAAGTTATAGAAGTTACATAGAGCCGACTTGGTAATGCTGACAAAGTAGAGCATTGCCAAGTTCAGTGGAAAGTATCTAAGCCTAGTACTAGCTTGAGATATGTACTCCTGATTGTCACCCAATAAATTGCAATTTATGGATTTAATATCTCATTTCCAGTAAGTCATCAAGAGTTAGTGGTAAGAGGCAACGGGGATCCCAAAACATTAGAATTAAATTTATAGGACATGATATGGTGAATTGAGAGAGCACACAACTATAGGTACGCCAATAATATATGTTTATTGCATAATTGGAGACTCACTCCTACAACTAACATTTTTAGGAAAAGATGTCTGATGACTTTCGTCCTTTATTCCACTTGTCCATTACCCCATTTTGTGCATGATGAACCAGAGACCCATTATATCAGCTAGATACATATACAGGCTACGTGTGTTTTACTTTCTTTCTTGCAACACCCTTCGCTCCTACAACCTCAGGACAAATAGACCTTCCAATAATACTAACACAGGTAGAAGCTTCTCGATTTTCAAAATCACTTCCCCAGCTTCCTTCACACCCTAGAAGGAGACGACCCAACAACCCCAACCAAAATACTCCCTCCACTTACACCAGAACTAGGACTAACAAACCTATTCCCAAGGCAGAATCATTTGAAGAGGAGAATCCATCTAAAAACATCAAAGATGGATTTTAAATTTGTCCTTTATAATGTAAAAATTAGTATAGCTTTTATGTAAATCAATGTAAATTAATGAATGGAAGTAGTTTTAGAAATATTGTGTGTGATTTTGTTAGTAAAATTTAGGTTGTTATAAAAAATGTCCTAGCATTAACCTCTTTTGTTGTATATTTTTTTAGTTGCAAAATTGTTATAAAAAAGTTTATTTGATGCAAAAATAATGTGCCCTTACTAACCAATTTATGCAATTTTTGGATATGTTTATTATTTCCATTTATTGAGGATGAATCTATATTATTTGGCTAAGGTTTATAACTCATTATATTTTGCTTTGGAGGCTTAAAAGTAACATTAAATATGTTTGTTTGTTTTGTTGTTGGGATACCCTCTATTTTTAAAATGAAAACAGAGGCTTGATTGGTTAGATAAATGACGATTTTTGTTTGGTGAGGTATTGGACGAATTTTTGTTATTAATTATGATATATTTGATTGTACTTTGGAATATTGATTCACTAAAAAATAATCAAGTAAACATAGGATAAAAATTAGATAAAAATCCTAAACATATTATAATAACTAAAATAATTTTTTTTTAATAATTAAAGTAAAAATAATATAATATAATCACAATATGATTACATGAAACATATGTTATATAAATATTTTGTCACCATTTCGGTAGACAAAGAAAAATTTGATGTTGTATTAGTTTTAGGCAACAATGTGTTAATATGAATTATAATATAGAAATTTATAAATTTAATATTATTGAAATAAACTTTAAAAAATATTTTTATCTTTTAAAAACATTATTATACAATAATATAGAAGTTTATAATTTTTTATATTTTAAATTAAACATTAAAATTATTATTTTAATTAAATAATTTTTTCATGTCATATAGTAATAAAAAGAAACAAAACAATAATAAATTCAAAACAAAAAGTGAAAAGAGAGAGAGAGAAAAGCTAGAAGGAATAAAATTGTTCACATATTGATACATGTAAAGTTGAGGTTAAAATAGTAATTGAGCTAGTAATTTCCTTTCTTATTTTTTAATATAATAGATGTGCCTTAATGGCTGACCCACATTACAAAATACAAACGCGTAGCGTTAAGAAGAGGTCAAATTGTATGGACGAAGAGAGGGCCCAGGGGCCCACACTGATGTCAATCCCCTTCTTGATCCTTATGGCCTAAGAAACTGAAATGAGCCAGAAATTGTACCAGAAAATGACCTTCAAATTAAATTAAATAAAAAAAAATCTTAAAATCCAATTATCATTATAAAATAAACAGAATAAATCAATAACCTCCGGAGCTGAAGGAGAGTGAGTGGTGCAGTTCACTTCCCCTTGAACAATTCTGCATTCCACACATCTCCCTTTTTTCTCAATTAACTTTTTGCTTCTGGGTTTTCACTCATTTCTTCTAAAGTTTCAAACTTTGTAACTATGCACTAGCATTCTTCTTTTCACTGCATTTTGCTTCTTTTCTTCTTTTTTTTTTTTTTTAAGTCAAAATTCTTTTTTTTTTTTTTTCTCTTTGGAGCCTAATGCTTGCTGAAGACGTGGGGAAAGCTAAGTGTTTGTGGCAATTCAACAACTTTTGGGGTTTTCTTCATTGATTGCGCTTTTTGTGTCGATTGGATCATTGGGGTGGTTTTTGAGTTGAAGGGGGATCGAAAATGATGCTGCATTTTGTACAGCCGTCGAAGCTGAAAACTAAGAAGGTATTATGGCTGAAAGGGTTATTGTAAATGGTTTGGAGTTTTATGTGATTTTGATTTCTGGGTCCGTGATATTGGGTCTTGATTGTTTGATTAGTATATATGATTTATTAAGCACTATGGAATTGGAATTATCTTAATACTTTGATAAATTAACAAACTTTCCTTGACAGTATCTTGTAGTATGGGATGATCGCAGGAGCTTGTTGAGTAATCAGTTTGAGCTATTGAGAATGCATTTTTTTACTAACTTTATATTGTTTTGACTTCGTTTTACTGAGCAAGATATAGGTTGACAGTTGAAAGGTAGGCAGTAGGGACTTATTTGTTTTGAAGTTGTGAATGTATTGCAACAACAACAAATTATGTTATCATTGTTGAAATACTTACTCGAAGTCAGCTTGGGATAGGTACGTCGTATATTATATATCTAAGTATAATGGAAAATTTCAATATAACTACTGATTTGTCAGTAAAATAAAATTCAACTTTACGAATGAAAGTTGGTTTAGTTGGTAAGGATCAGAATTCTATCCCACTAGAACATTAGTTTGAATCCCATTGCCAATATAATGACCTCGTTGGTAGGTAATTTATGAGTACACTATAAATTATTTTTCAGCCTTGAGGCATGCACTAACCATGGTTACGTGTTCACTTAAAGAAAAAAAATTATTCACCTTTGGGTGCATACATGAATGTAGCTCTGGCCCTGGCAGTGGTTCTGTTTTAAGTTAGTCAATATATCTGTTGGTATGAAGCATGATAGCTTTTGGGTTATTTTTTTGTCAAAAGGCCCTAAACCTGTATTAATATGAGTGGTTGTGTCTTGTATCAGCAGATTTCATCATTGTTAGTTGCTAGCACTGATCATAAATTTTCATGTTATCAGATAGTGTTTGAGGATGTATATGCTGCCTGTGATTCTGCTACACTTGAGCATCTTAAGGAATTAAGCTCAAAGCGCAAAGCGATTGAAGATTCTATTAACGAGAGCAGCTTCATTACAGAAGCTATTGCAAAAGAAATGTCTGGAGGGTTGGAATCTCACTATGAACAGGTAACTGTTTATGCTGTGCTGTCTTTATCAGCTTCTTTACTACCATTGTTCTTTGAACATTATGCAAATGACAGTAATATTGATCCTTGATTCCCACTGACCACTGTGTTTTTCTCTTTGGCCATCTGATTTTAATTGTGTTAATTAATTGTGCCTTTTTCTTTTTTGGTAAATATTGCTTACATTATCTTGTAAATGAATGTTAACATCAACCTTGTGGAAGGGAAGAAGGAAAAAACAGATTTCTAGTTGTCCAAACTTTCATTTCGCTTTGTGGGGCAAATGTGTATTTTATTAAGTCATCATGGATTGACTTAAGAATGGCTTATTATGAACTGATACATGTTTTGAGCATTCTCTTTCAGCGATGAGTCTGTGTGAAGTGATGTTTTGTGTGTGACCAATTATGGTTTAGACTTTAGACCCAATAGTAATGATCAGTATTTGGTAGATCATCAAATTTCTAGCAATGCTGATAAATTGTTGTCAATTTTCTGTCATTAATTTTTTTTTATTTTAAATGTCTGCATCAGGATATTCACAAAATAGAGCAGTATCTGCCATTACTGGAAAATTTGATTCTCTATGCTGATGCAGCAAGCACCCATAACCGTATCCAAATGGCTCAATGGAATTTGGCTCTTAAGATACGCTGGAGTAGTGCCCTGAGCACATCTTTGTTCAATTTCATGGGCCCCAAAATTTTCCAAATTAACAATTTGCGATTTGAGCTTGGTATGACCCTTTTTCTTTGTGGTGGAATCATGCGAGAGAGGGCTTTCGAAGTTTTATCAACTGGTACACATTGAGAACTCAAAACCCCATTTCATATGATGAACTTGTCCTTTGAATATGTTTATATATGCCATCATTGTTCTGCAGATTTGGTTCAAGCTGCCACCATTTTCAGACAAGCTGCTGGCATTTATCATCACCTGGCACAAGAGGTTCTTCCCCTTGTACTGCCTGAATTGCCACCAGAAAGGCCCCCTGAAGCTCTTGCTGCAGTATCCACCATTATGAGCCTCATTTGCTTGGCTGAGGCCCAGGTTGGTGTTGTCATTTTCTGTGTTGCTTCATTTTTATGTCTCAAATTGCATACTGTCATCATGAAACTTTGATGCATTATTTCTGAAACATCATATTGTTTCTCCCAGTTTCTAAAAATGAAATTCAAGAAGTTTTTTGGTTATAAATAACTAATATGTAATAACTGTATAGGCCGTAACCACAAGGAAGGCTGAAGAGAAAGGAACTTCTTCAAGTCTCTTGGCAAAGTTGCATCATGGCGTTACACTTTTTCTTGAAGAAGCTATTGGAATTTTTCATACAGTTGTCGCAGAGTGCAAAGACATCTCATCACGCTTCTTGGTATGGGCACCTACCTGCCCTTTTCATATTGGTAGAAATCACCATCAATATCCACTCCTTTTCTCGTTATAGAGTTTCAGTTAATGCAAATTTTGAGCTAGTATCTTTCCCTCTGTGAAAAAATGGCATGTAGTGTGCATAATTGTTTACATATGGTCTGTTTTTCCTTTTTCCTTAATTCATTTTAATCCTTGTTTTCTCCTGATCCTTAGTCAGAGTCAGAAAAAACAATAGGAGGGGAATGTAACTAGAAAACCTTGATATTGTTGTAGTTGTACAATAAAGAGGATTGTATTGGAAGGAATGAAATGGGGTACAAAATTGTTACATGTGAAGCATGGCCTATATAAGATACTATACTGTAAGCTTTCTTGTTCATGACCAATTTTTTATTGAGGCAGTCTCCTTTCTCTCTTGTTTTGCCTATGTTATATATGTTATTCCATTTTTCTCTTCCATTATGGTATTGTGAAATTCTCAAGGTACCCTTTCCTGTATGCAGGAATTCATGCATTTCTGCAAGTGTTTACACGAGTTGAAAGGTCGGCAATATCTTGCCGAAAGCCTGAAGGCTTGTGGTCAAATAGGGGCTGCTATTGGACTTCTTTGTCCTGTGTTGATTAAGGTGAAAAAGAAGATACCAGGGGAAGAGCCTTGGAAATCTATTTACCAAAAGCAAATTCAAGAAGCTTCTGAAGTACTCAGAAAGTTAGTACGTGAGAATGATTTCGTTTGGCATGAGAAGATCCCTTCAGGAGACGAGTTACCCTTGCCTGAGGGTACTAAAATAGCCACTTTTATGCCTTATAGTCCCAAAAGATGCGAAGGACAACTTTTTTTCAAGGTACGAGTGTAGAGGAAAAAATAATTTTTTTTGTTTGGAGATGACAAAAGGAAGAGATTAAGAGGGGAAAAAAGTTATTTTCCAGTGAGTGTTAAGGTAGTTGTAAACAAATGTGATGGGGTATAATTAGATGTGGAGAAAAAATTATGCAAAGCAAATGTGGTGCATGTTTGGATAATCGTTCAGAACGTACTTTTGAGTGCTAAATGTATTTTTGAAGAAAGATTATCCTTTTATTTTGGAAGGAGTGTGATGATTATCCAAACATGCTCTTAGTAGTCTATTTGGACAAAATGGTCATGGCACATCAAGGATTTTTGTTTTTTCTTTTTACTCCTTTATTTGACACGTGAAATATACAAGTTTAATGCCAAATACTCACTGTTTTTTTTTTCCTCTTATTATGTACAGATTGGTTAGCTCCAAGTTTTGCCAGAATTTAGTTCAAGAGTATTCTTCTGAATTAGTTTTTGAGGCATGTATACTAATAACAATTATAGCATGTTTGGTGTGCAATTTTGAATTTGATTTTAGATTATGTAAATTTCATAAAATTGATTTTTGGTAAAAGTAAATTTGAAGTGAAATAGTTCATGTAAATTTAATGTATAATTTTTAACCTAATGTAAAAGTTATATTTTTTAACTTTTAATGCAAAAGTAATATGTATATAAATAAGTTTAGGAATAAATTCATTTTTTGCGATTTCAAACCCTCTTTTGGGAGCTCCAAAGATTGAGATCAAGCAAACTATAAATACATTAAGGTGGTTTCTATAAGTTTATAGACTATAACATAGTTCATGTTGAAAGCAGAGGAAAGAAAAAGTTAAGAATAAAGTGGGAATAATAATAGTTTGTTTTTATGTTTTATTAAGAGATTATATAAAAAAAATTCATCCTAAAATAAGTTAATCAAAATAAAAAAATTAAATTAATATAAGAATTTTATTAGAATAAGCTTGAGATAATTTTTCATAATTTACTAAATACTTTATAAAAATTAAATTAAAAATGTTACTATTATTTTGGATGAAAATTAATATTTTTTATTTAATAAGTAAGAAACTCAATTAATAAGATGTTTTACAAAATTTATTAATGTGTATATTTTTAGAATATTAATGTATATTATTAAAACACACCCTAAGAATAATAAATAACCCTTACCATGATTAATAAATATTTGTTTACATTATAACGTTAAAAAAAACTACTTTGATTTTTTTTAATTTCCTTTTTAGTTCCAAATGTATTTTTCGTTCCAGCGTTCTGGAATCGTAGTGTCGTGTTGTGCTGTGCTGGCAAGGCATGGACAACGTTGACCATACGCGAACTGTGTCGAAAGAACAAGCTAGAGACTGTGTTGTTGTGGGTCACCATGCACCACGTGGCACAGTTAGGATCATATATTACACGTTTAACTCTTCTAAAATAAAGAATTTACTTTATAAAACTAAAGCAAAAAAATATAGTTATTGATGAAATAAAAATTATCCATTTGATTTTTATAATTGTATAAATTTTATTTTTTAATTTTTTTTTAATTCTTAAATAAATATTTTTAATTTTTTAAAATCTTTAGAA
>JAMLFT010001140.1:0-32915 GCA_026544285.1 Pachyrhizus erosus | reverse complement strand
TTGCACTGTGTGTGCTTGTGACTGCCCCTGCCCCTGCCCCTGCCCCTGCCCCTGCCCGTGCCCCTGCCAGTGGCATTTTCGTCCTTCTCTCTCTCACCCATTCTTTCAACTTTCTTTCTCTCACTTCTCTTATGAATCAGTCTCATCCCCAACAACCACACATGCATCGCTATCAGGTATGTTCTTTCCATGCTTTCAATTTTCAATTACTTAATCAAATTTACCCAAAAATATGAAAACCATTTGGAACTACTGCTACTTCAGTTTGATTTATAACCCCATTTTCGCCCAAACAATTAGGGTTGTCATTTTATTGTTATTTTGAATTTTTCAACTCCCTTATGCTGTGGATCTTTCACTTCAGTTCAAGATTTTGAATTGTTTTCTTTTAACCTCTTTTCAGCTGTTGTTCTGAGTGAATGCTGCCATCCTTTAAGGTACAAAACCTCTGTCTTTGTCAAAGAAGATTTAACGTTTCTTTTTTTATTTTTATTTTTGGATTAGGTGTAGTATACTTTGTGATCTGGGGGGTTTTATTATCTTCTTCGGTTCAAAGATTTAGTGGTATCTGAGAATTTAGTTGATCGGTTATGTTTTGTTGTTTGATTTGCATGTTGCTTAGTGTTATTGCTTTGCCAGCTGTTATTCCTTGAATAAAAGAAAATCTGTGTTTGTTCATCTAACTAATCAGGTGCTGAAGGTTTGTTTTGGTATTTCCTACAGGTTTTTGACTTCATAGCTGGAGAATTTCTGTTAGTTTATCGATTCTTCCTTTGCCAAATGTTGACTGCTTATGTTCTCCAGTTGGGATGAAACATGAAGACTTCGGTTTGATTTTACAATAAAGGGATATTGATATTCAGCGAAGTTAAGTTAGCAGTTGAGCTACAGGACAAAAGAGAAGCAAAATCGGTGTGACTTTTCTGATTTGTGGGCCTGGTATTGTAGAGGAGTTTGGTCAAAATCTGATCCGGGATATTATTTACTGGTTTTGCGATGGATTCAATTCAAAATAAAGTTTATTACTGTTGTGTTTCTAAGGGTAACAATGTCCTGTATTTGTATAGTGGTGGAGATCAAGAAGTTGAGAATGTTGCAGTTTTGTGCTTGGAGAGAGCTCCTCCTTTCCACAGGTGGTATTTTGAGACAATAGGTAAATGGACTTATGGCTTTTTTATGGAAGAGGGGTATGTTTACTTCACAATTGTTGATAAAGGTCTTGGTAACTCTGTGGTTCTTCGGTTTCTGGAGCATGTTAGAGACGAATTTAAAAAGCTAGCCAGAAAATGTTCAAGAGGAATTTTGCCAAACATGAATTCAATTTACATTCAGGAAAAACTGGTTCCTGTCATTCATGGTCTGGTCACTTCATTGGAGAGTGTCTCACATGGTAGTAGTAATTGGAGAGATGAAACTCCCTTGTCTTTTCAAGTGGATTTGTCCCCATCACCAAGTAATTTGAATGGACAAATTGAAGGTGCTAGTTCAACAAAAGCCCCATTATTGGGAAAATCTAACAAACCAGATAAGAAGAAAGTAAAGGATCATGTGATTGCTATGAGAGATGTTGAGTTGGAGGAGCATCGAAAATCTACAGATAGAGGAACAAGAGTTGATTCAGGCAATTTGGATGGTGTAAGCCAAGGTGGTGCAGGTGCATCAGTCTCTCTGCAAAAGGATATGGGTTCAATGAGGATGAGATCAGCCCCTCAAAACATTCGTAAGAAATGGTGGCGCCAAGTACGCATTGTTCTAGCTATTGATGCAGCTGTGTGTATATTATTATTTATAATCTGGTTAGTAATATGTCATGGTATATCCTGCATTCGATAGAATTCAATCTTTTTGTGTCTCTGAATTTGAATCACTATCATATTGGAACCTGAGATTTTCCTTGCATGATCTGATCAACAACAAAAATCACTTTCTTCAATGGGGCATAGGCATTTTACTTATCAAAATCTACTGTACAGTTTCATTACTTTTAGACATCTGTACTTGTATATGAATTTTGGGAAAATTTTAAAGGTTCTTGATTGGCCTGCTTCTATAGATTTTTTTTTTCTAAATAGATAATTATTTTCTAATATAGAAATGACCAATATTCTCAAGTTGTATATGCAGAATAATTATACCACTGAAATTCTTTAGGTATGTTTTGACTATCTTTTATAGGTTAGATATGTTGCTCATAAAAATAAAATATACTTTTAAGCTACATGTCTAAATAATTAATTTAGTTTGGAGATCCAAAATCCATAAAGTAGAAGTTAAAGAAAGTATATAGATCATTAAGTATATTGCAGAAATGTAACCATGAGAATTTTGAAATAATATTTGCAAACAAGGAATTAATCTAGATAGTGTTTTCCACATTATTTAGTGGGTTCTACATGAGTCTCGCCTAGTAGTAAAAAGTGACTTTGAAAGAGTATTAGAAAGTGTATTGCTAGCATTTCTCTTGGGGAAAAAACATGACTAGAAAGAGTTGCTCCATTCTATCCACTGTAGAAGGAGCTCCTCCATTAAAGGCATATGAAACATGCTTAGCAGTTAACTGTAACTGTAACTTGCTGATCAATGAACACACTTGGTTTGAACTAGGAGCATGATTTTGAACTTTCATCGTACTGCCCTAGGCAAGGATCTCTATAGTTGCAAGCATTTATACCGAGTGAGATTGTGATTGTCTACCTAGATTGTGATTAGCAAAGTAAAAAATTTTAGTTCAATATTAGAATTTTTACAGTTGATGCTAATCTCTACATCATAAAGCCAAGGAATGTATATGCTATTAATAACATTGCTATCAAAGTTAGTAAAAGGCCTAGGAGAACTGCATGTTAAGTCCTAAACCAATACTATAGCATTGTCAGGTAGTTTTGAACCTCAAAACCCATATAAAAAATGGACTATCGATCTTTTTCAGCCGCTACTGGCACACTCGTATGCTTGTTTGAGTGATAATCATGCAAAACACCGCTGCTTTTTCCTTCTTTTTCTTCGTACACACATACTACTTTTGTAGCCCATTTGTTGTAGTTGGAGTGGATCAACTTGCTTGTGTAGTTAAGAAATTTACGTCTTCACCTGAGCTAAACCTTTCTTGATATGTTAAACTTGTTTGCGGCATTACTCTTCATTTGATTGATTCTTAAAGAGCATAGCTGGCTCTTCATTTGAAACTTTATTTGGATTTTATCATGGTGCAGAAATTTCAACTTAGGAACCTATTTGTAGCTCTGATGTGAAATCTGTCTTTATTTCTTGTGATCTTTACATGGTTGTTTGTTCTTACCTCTCACTATGTAGTAAAACGATTCCATGTAAAAATAAATAAATAAAGGTGCCATCAATTAAAAGAATACCCCATAGATTGAATCAGAATTTACCACAAAAAGTTGAACCGTTTTGTTGTGCCGTCAATTCTAAGAAGAATCCCGCAGATTATATCATTATCTGCCCATATAAAGTTGAACCGATTTGTTGAAGGATTTGATTGGTATTGTCCATATATACCATGAATTTTGTCATGTATACAAATGACAGAAGGACAAATCATAGGGTAGATTAAACATTTTACATTTACTATTTTTTTTACGAGTTTCATCAGAAGAAAACATGTGTTGGCATGGTCAAAATACGTCAGCAAAACCTTGCTATTCTTATGTGACTGTGTCTCTTCTTTTGTCAAAGTTGTTATACGTATGAAAAAGCCTGATTACTTGTGAATTTTGAATTACAAGTCAAAATAATTTGTGTTTTTGATGGCAAATTATGTCACGTAAGAAGGATTCAAAGATTCAGAAATTACAAGTCTGTGACCAGTCAGAGAAAAAATATTATCATTTTAGTTGTCATGACATCAATAATTTAATTATTTCATAAAACTCAAGGATAGTTTCATGTACTTAGGTGAGGTGTCCAGCTGAAGTGCACTTTTTATCCTTTACTTTATTATGATTTATTTTCATCTCAATTGCATTATTTTATTTTTGTTTCAAATTCACTTAAAACTTCCCAAACTTTTTTAATTGAAATCACCCTTACAGAGAATATTAGTAAAATTTGTAATGAAATTGAATGGATGTTGTAGAAAGTGAGTTTGGAAAATAGAGTTATATTTATAATGTCTGTGTGATATTTGATTATATTTTGTATTTATAATATTTTGCAGTGATAATTTTTTTTTAAAATAAAGGTGTAAAAATGATTTCGATGGAAAAAGGTTTGTTACAAATAAAATTCTGTTGATTATAAAATATGAAATACGATAAATAAATCAAAATAACATTGAAAAACTTTATTAAATATTTTTCTATATTAAACTTTATCAAAACGATTGTAACTGTAACAACAGTTGTTGAGACATGCTTTTATAATCGGTGAAATCTTTGAAATCTTTTTCTTAATGAATTGGAAGAAACGTTTGAAGATAATTTATTTTGTCGTTGAATGGTTCTCTCTAAAGACCCAGTCAAATTGCAGAAATAAGTTTGATGCTGGGAGTTAACGTACCTTTGGTTTTACCATTTCAATGTTGGCTTGATTGCACAAAGAACCAACGCAATTGCCAAGACAAACTGTCCCATTTAATAATTTAGGTATCCAATATTGGTGAAATTATTTATACAATGGACAAATAATTCTAGTCTTAAAACACAGACCGGTAGAGTGGGGGCAAACCCTAGAGCATCAATAAACATCTCTCTAATAATAGAAATTAAAATTTTATATTGTTATTTAACTGTAAAAATAACTTAAATAATGTCATTAAAGATATTATTCTTTAGCGTTTTTTTTTTTTTCTTTTTTGTCTGGTTTTTGTAGTGTCTTAATTCTCCATTTCGAATGTTTTGATTTTTCTTTTAGTAATTTATGTAATAAGACTCTATTTGAAAGAATTTATCATCAAATTATTTTTATTTAACTTATGTTAGGAGTACTTATGAAAACATTTGAAAGAATTTATGTAAATATCTTATAGCTGGTTCATAAGATGTTTTTGCTTATTTTTATAAATTCTTTAAGATAATTTATAGAAATAGTTTATGCAGAGTTTAAAAAAAGTTCACTTACTAATCTCATTAGTACCAAAATTATAAAATGTGCATATTTTTTATTTTTTTTCCTTTAGATTAAGTATTTTATTTTATTAATTTCTTCGTCCAAATTCACAAATCAAATTATAGTTATTTGTTGCTAATAAATTTATTTCCTTTTAAATATTTCTTTAATTTCAGTAAAAACATAATTTAATTAAATAAGAAAATTGTGACTAGTGATTTTTATTTTTAAAATTTTTGTGATACTTACATATGTGTGTATATATAATATTAGTATATTAATTATTTATTTAATTTATAATTTATAATTTATTTTAAATAATTATTTGCTTATTTTTAAAATGAGACAATATCTTATAAGTGTTTACGTAGATATGCACCAAACATTTTAAAATTGTGTAAGTGCTTATCAACATTTATATTCAAATGCAAATAATTTAATATATTTTTAGTACTTATAACATAAATTATTATATAATAAGAACTTATTGAAAAAGATTTAAATCAAACTATTTTTTCAATCTAACCCTAAGTTTTTACTGATATTTTTGTACATATTATAAATTTTACATTCAAATCTTGTCATCATTGAATTAAAAAATATATATATATATGAATGAGTCTAGTTTGGATTAAACACTTAAACAAAAAAAAAAGTAAAATAAATTAGTTTCTCCTATAAGTTAAAATTAAATTATGTAGAAGTTAAAATTAATTTTTAGAAAAACTAAATAAAAGAACTTCTATAGATTTGTTTATGCATAAATTAATTTTAAATCATGAAAAAAACTTAATTTATTTTTTTTCTTAGGCTGAAATATATGAAGGATCTCCTACTTTTTAAAAGTTTTAAAATAGTCTTTTTATTTATTTAATTAATAATACATTAATTTTTTTTAAAAAAAAACCTCCTTGTCTCCAATTTTTGGACACACTTGACAATTTTTTTTTATTGATTTAAGACATGAAACTTATTTCATTAGATTTTACATGACAATTATAAGAATCAATTAATAATCGAAATAAAAAGGTCATAAATGTGATGAATTTTTTTTGAAAAAAGAGCCTGATGAGCAATTACAAAAGAATATAATATTATATTTTTAATTTTTAATTATTTGTGGGTCTTACTTTTTATGCAATCTTTACTTGTTTATGTCCCTTTTTAGTCTAAACATTAGTTGGTTTTTATAGTTTTCATCTAATAGGATAAGTTTCGCGTCATGAACTAATACAAAAAAAAATTCAAAATTGTTTCCAAAAATTTTAAAAAAACCTTTTTTCGAAAGAATTAACTGACATTAATTAAATTGTGAGATTATTTTAAAATTTTAAAATTAGAGAACCAATTTACAAATAAAATTAAATTTATGGATCATTTATATATTTTAGCCTTTTTCTTATAATTACAAGTGCTTATTGAGAAATTTATTCGAATAAGACTTTTGTGTGTGCATGTGTGTGTATATATATATATATTTGAAGGACTTAATTGTAAGATTCTTGTCTCTGTCTTTTAGTTTTTTTTTATACAATTTTGTTAGAGATTAGTAGATTTGATTTCCTTTTTTGTAAATTCAAAAATTAAAATGAGCAAGTGTAAAAATACAAAACCAACATTGCAATTTATAACAAGCAAAATTCTTAGTGTAATAAGCAAAAAATTATGAGACTAAATCAAGTAAAATATCTCTTTTATTGAAAGTTGGACTATAATAAAAAGTTGTCTTTAATATAATATTTATTGTCTAAGGTATCTTTTTTCTTTTTAATTGTCTTTTAGATAATATCGTTGTTTGAGGTATTTATTTTCTATTTTTCTTCTACCTCTCTTTAAGTATAACAAGTGATTATCTCTTTTTTTACAACATTTATCTTACACTCTCAAACTTTTGACTCTTATATTTATAAAAGGTAATTAATGATTTACAAATATAAAGACAAATATTTGATCTTCCTATAACTTTATGCCTAGAGCTTTCTAAGGGTCAATTCATAACCTTTTGATTTTAGTAAATGTTGCTTTATTAGACTTAGAAGACAACCATCTTAACAAGTTACTTGAAGATGGTCCTTCATTAATTATGGAGTGACTTCCAATTCATCTCTTCATTTTAATATAATTGATAAGGATAATTACATTTAACACCTTAGCAAAAATCTTCAACCTTTTTTATTGGTATTGTCTTAGTCATTATACTAGACCAATTAATATTTGTATGATTTTTTTTAATTCAATTTCTTCTTATCCAACATTTTTCACATCTAATGATATTGAATGTTGATGTTTTTAGAGCATGTATAAAACATGGGGTTCTTGGTTAAATAAAGGTGATTTGATTTTCACAATTTATCATATATTCATCTTCATGTCTTACCTCACATAAGAATTTCTTCATCTATAACATTTTGTTGCAAGCTTTCAACACTAATATATGTCCTTATTACTCTACTTCAATGATTGATAATGTAGCATGCTTTTGATTTTTTTTTTATTGTAAAGACATATAATTCCTTTAGCAAAAATGATTAGAAATCCCAATGTAAATTTTCTTGAATCTACATCATGTGCTATATATTAATCTAAATACCTAATGAGAATTAAATTCCATTGTAAAAACACAAACATTTTTTTGGTAGTTTCTATTCATAATATTCCAATACTCATTGTTAAAACAAAGGACAAATCATGATCCTTCAAAGTTTAGATAATAAAAAACTAAATTTGAGTCTTTAAAAGAACAAATAAACCTTTATCTAACCAGACAAAGTTATCATATGATAAGCAAACAAAGTTATGAATACACTAAATGCTCTATGTGTACCTTTTAATTAACATTATATTGTAGGAATATTTAAGAATAAGCTTGACATCACCTAGGGATCAATGATCTTTTCAATGATTAAGAGAAAGACTACCTATTTCACATAAAAAAGAGCTCTAATCTTGACAGTTGGTATAAACAACAGTAACAAAAAGAGAAAGATAAGTCACACTGATACGAATCAAGTTATGAATCATCTTGAAAAAAGGTAAAAAAGAATAAAAATAGGAACCTGACCTTAACCGCGACTTGTCGATAGAACCAAAGTTATCAAAGAAGCATGACCCCAACCATGACTTACCGGTAGAACCAACATTATAAAGTTCTTTAACCCAAGAACAAACAACATTATAAAGTTCTTTAACCCAAGAACAAACAACATTATAAAGTTCTTTAACCCAAGAACAAAAGAAAAACTCTCACAAAAGATAAAACACTTAATTCATTCAAATTTGAGTTGTTGTTCCCCTCTACATAGATTCTTATTTATAAAGAATTAGAACAAATAAATAACAAAAAAAAATCCTATAAATTTGAACTAAAGATAAGATAATAGAAAACAAAACAAATCCTACTTTTAATTGAATTAAAGATAAGTTAAAATACTTATTTCTTCTAAAAATTTCTTAGTCATGATTTTCAAATTGTAGGTACGAGACAATTTTTGAATTAGGTATTGTCAAGTTCATATCACATCTCTATCTTATCAAAGTATCATGGGACTTTCTTGCATTAAATGCTTCAATAGAAGTTTCTCTATCTTATCAAAGTATCATGGGACTTTCTTGCATTAAATGCTTCAATAGAAGTTTCTCTTAATTACGTAAAGATAATATACGAAGATAGAGTTGCTTAAAAAAAAACTTTATAATAGAAACTTGCAAGATTATAATGGTTAATTTTTGCTAGAAGCCTATATATATATACTAAACATCAACTTGAAGAGATGTTAGAGAATTTACAAGCATTCAAAATCTTCTAAGTCATTCTTTTTTGTAAAATTTTTGTCTATATGGCTATGTGCTCTTGTAAAAATCCTATGTTAAAAAGATAGTTGCGAGTGCTTAAGACTATAGTTTGAGAGTGTATATTTGTCTTCTAAGACATTGTATATGGTTAGTGAGTCCTTACCTAAAACCTTTAATTGTATGTTTTTTAGGTGGAACTTGAAGAGACTTGTTGTACTGAATACTTGGGGTATTTGCTTGGAGAGAGAAATAAAAAAACTATTTGGATTAGAGTCAAAAGTGACTTGTTAAAAAATACCTGTAACTTTGTTAGTTTGTCAAGAATTGAATGTAATCTTAATGATAGAAACAAATCAATATAAAATCTTTTATGTTCTTTATATACTACAATATTGTCTTTAGGTATATCTATATCTATTTGTGAAAGTATTTTATAAGGTTTTTCAAAGCTTTAGAAAAAATTGTTTTTCATCATACAAAGATTTTCTAACAAAATTAGACAAAGTGTAAGCCTTGTGAACTAATTTATTCTTTTTACGCTTTCATTCTCTTGACATTTCATTTTATTTAATTTGATATGCCTAACTTATGAAAGATGAATAAGTTTCGCATTATGCATGTTAAAACTTTCAAGAATTTTCTTAATAACACTATTTTAAAGACCTTTAATGATCTTTATCCCAAGAATCTTCTTCACAAGACTCAAATATTTCAAGATAAACAATATGCTTAATTCCTTTTTGAGGATAACTAACTTTCTCTTATCTTTCAAACAATATACATATAATCAACACATAACAAAAGTATGGGAGAAACATCATTCACATAGTTCTTCATAAACACATAATGATGTATGACAGTCTTTATTGAAATTGTGTCAGGTAATGAAGAGGTCTAACTTCTTGTACTATTATGTTAGACCAAAATATAAAAACTTTTATTATTTTTCAAATGACACATTAGGTGTTCTTGCTTTGATACTACAAAACCTTTTGATTACTTAATACAACCTCCATTTCTTTTTTATTTGTTTTTAAAGGTTTTTAAATAAAATCAAGAAATACAATAATTTTTTTTAATTATAATAAAATAGTTGTGAAGTTTCATATTTTTTTTTGCTCCATAATAAATATATGCTAAATTAATTAAAAATTAGATGAAAAATAAAGACATAATTAAAAATAAAGTAATTAATGTTATGTTAAACTTTAAAAATGATAGGTAAATAGATTTTTTCTTCAAAAATCTGACAATTAAAAATGAACATAAAGAATATAAATGTTTTCTTAAGTCTTCATTTAAGAATATAGTTTTGACATCAAACTATTGTATCTCCAAGTTTAATTTTGTAGCGAGACCTAAGATTGCTTTAACAAATATCATCTTCACCAATAACTGTTGTTAAGAAGATTTTTTCAAAATCTATGCCTTTTGTCTAATTGCATTCCTTTACAACAATTTGTGATTTATACCTATGGTTTAGACTGTTCTTTTTAGTCTTGAGTTCTAACACCCACTTGTATTTTTTTGTCTTTCTCCCGTTTGCTAATTTCACTAGGTCATAGGTGGAATTCTTTTTCGGAAACTAAATTTCTTCTTTGATAACTCACATTTATTATTTTTGTCATTTGTCTCAATAACCTCATTGAAAGTTTGTAAGATTAATTTTCATTAATAACCTTGACGTATTCAATTGTAAAGTTCCTTCTTATTGGTTGTTTATTTCTTGTTGATCATCTTAATCATTTGGGATTTATGTTTTGTCTAATAAGTCATTGTTGTTTTATAATTTTGCATTTCTTTTGAATTATTTATCATTGTAGGCCTTGGGGTTGGGGGTTACTTAAAACTTTGACTTATCAAATTACTTAATATATCATAAATCATTTAATCTTCGAAAAATGTCACTGCTTGAAACAATCTTCTTGTTTGCAAGATCTTATAGTTTTAAGTCAAATTCATGTCTTGACTAAGTATAGACGCTAGTTAGCTTGGTAGAACGTGAAACTTTGCCACCGTGGGAAAGTGTTTATAGTCCGTCAGATATTATACAGTTAAAATCGACGGTTAATATAATATTTTTTATTTTTTTTTTATTTTTTATTTTATCATTTGTTCATCTTTTCCTCTTTTCTCGAATTTGTTCATCATCCTCAAACTTGCATACAACTCAAGGCCAAAAAAACCCATTCAACCAGCAAAACAGAACAGAGAGATTTGATGGATCTAAAAGGGTAATTTGGGAAAGAAAATAAAAAAGTGAAAAAAAAAAAAATCCTAGCCATTACCATGATGAGAAAGTTTCACGTTGTACCATGCTAGCTAGCGTCTTAAGTATATTATGTGTATTTCTTTATCTCTATCAAATTTTACTCTTTCACCTACACCCAAAGACTTTCAATTGATCATACCAAACTTCATTTTCATACTATAATTCATTTCTCATCTCTCCATTTAAAAGTTTTGAACAAGACAAACTAATCAAATCAACTGCAATATATGTGATTTGTACCACAATTCCTTGGTTGGATCTTGAACAATATTCATGTTGAAAATTCTAGACTGATTTATATTCACAAACTTGATTAATAAAAAGTTCAAGATTTACTCCTAATTATAATGTTGGTGTCAAAAGTTGCATCTCCATAAAGTTATCTCCCCCTTCTCTTTTACTTAAGTACTTTTAATCTATTTTTTTAATACGACGTTACTTTAAAAATTAATATAGTATATTTCATTGAAAAAAGTGCTATTTATTAATGTTAAATGTTAAAATTTAAAATTAAATTTATCAATATAACTTTATTTATCAAAACTTATATTGCTTGAATAAACATTATAAACCTATATTAATAAAATGATGGAATATATGAATATTTAATATCGTAATAATGTATATTTATTTTTATACTAATCATTTTTTAAAATAATATATCATATATAATGTTAATATAAACCTACAATCTTTATTAAAAGTATAATTTTTATCCAATGAAGAAAGAAAATTGAGGGTAGCCCATGTAAATTCATGTTTGAGCTTTGGATTTTGGATGTTGGACTTTGAATCTTGGCTCCAAGCCATAACAGATTTATTATCAAAGCAAATTCACAAGCGAAATGTTAATTAGTCTCATGTCTTTCAGACAAATTTTATAATAATAATAATAATAAATAACAGATCTTTTCATTTCAAAGAGATAATCATATTAGTCTCACATCAGACTTTAGTGATGACAGATGATCAATTTGAATAAAAGGTGGCCTGTTCATTTACCTGCGTGAAGAACTTCTGAAAAAGCACCTTTGTGAAAATCAAATGCTTTTTTTAAAAAAAAAAAATTAGAAGAAGTTTTCAATTTTTTTACACTTTTTTTATTAATACTTTAATTTTTATACACGTCTAATCTTAAAATGGAGAAGCCATCTATTGAAGCTTAAAAATTATTTTTACTTTTTCAAAATATTAGTAATTATTTAAAAAATAATATTATGCTATGATGAATAATTTTTTTTCTTAAAATAAGGCTTTTCATTATGTATTATGATACTATTTTACTCATTTTATTTTAAAATTTTCTTCTTTTCAAAAAGTCATGTACAATTCAATAAAAGTTCCAAAAAAATAAAATGTACTTTTGTTCAATGAAGAAAATAAAAGAAAAAGATTTCAAATAAGATAATTCCAGGAAATTTTATTTCTCTTTATTCCAAATCACAAAATCCAACAATGCATTACTAATTTTTTTAACTTAATCAAAATAAATTTTTAAACTAAATATTTATAAAATTACTAAATAACTTAAATTAATGGTTAAACCATTCACTTGGACCCTGTAGCTATTCCAATTTTAAATTTTAATTTCTATACGAGAACTGTAAGTTTTAATTTTTACACAATTTTTTTATAGCGATTTTATACCTCTAGAAAGTCTTCTCTAGTGTTAATAACAGGAGACAAAACTTAACTTTTATGCATATATAAGGATTAAAATTTATCATTTTTTTATAAGGATTAAAGCTAAAAACGAGATAAATAAAAATAAGGATAGATATAAACAGACATTGAACTAACCTTGGGTTTATATTAAAAATGATTTTTGATATAACTTCTCCATAACTTATAATAATTGAATGATTCGTTAACCTACCTTAAACAGTCGTTATTTAATGGAAAACGATGAGGTTGTTGAAGTATTATTTATTTTTAGAAATTGCAACATTTTTTTACATTCTATCTTAGATACAAGAACTAGTAAGTTGTAAAAACTTAAGAGCAGTTGCTTAATATAATTGACAGACCAAAATGTTGACCATGCAAAGTGCAAAGGATGATCATGCATTCAAAAAAGAAAAAAAGAAAAATTAAGTAAAGTTTATATATGCTTGAGTGAGGTGATGGGTTGGCAATTTGTCTTGTCTTCTTGGATGAGTTTTTGGTCTGATCATAAGTCTTGAAATGAAGCAGAGAAGACAACTGAGATGTCCACTTGGTTCCCTCCAAATACGTAATGAGAACTGAGACTTCCAAATTCCATTACTGGCACATGAATGCTAGCTAGCTCTTACTATAATTCATAAATGTTTTAGTCGATGTGTTGTTTATAAGACCCTTTACCTGAATTATGTACCATCTATAATGCACTACACTCACTTTTTTTTTTTTGGCAACTCAATTCTTTTTTATTTTTTTATTATTTAATTTTAAATAAGATTAACTAATTAACTAAATATTGTTTTATTCAATAATACATACATTGTTAGATTATACTTAAGTTGCATTGGTTCAAACAAAATTAAACTCAAATTTATTAAACAAAATCTTGGTACATGATAAGTGGATAACAAATATATATATATATAAGATTCTATAATAATTAATTGAAAATATGAAAATTGTATTTATTTTATATAAATTTTCCCATCATTGCATCCAATGAGGATGAATGTTAGATCATGGTAGTATAATTAAGATCACCTTGTGCATTACCATGGGATGATGAGCACGACAGGTTTGGTCGATACTAGCTTGTTAAGTTGCTTCTTTTTCCCTTTCTTCTATCTTTATCTTTCTTTTCTTCTTCTTCTTCTTCTTCTTTATCAAAATAGGAAAGAAAAGGTTCTTTGTATTCTTTGGTGTGGTTTTGTTTCTTCCATCTTTCTGCTTGTTTGGTCTTATTTACTGGTAATGCATCATTATTACACATTCAAGTAAAAGCATTAAGTGTTTCCTTTTTCTTGTTTTGGCATCATGACTTCAATTTCAAACATTTCACAATGCAACAAGTGGCCACCAAGGGCTACAGATTTTGCTTAATTCTCGTGTGTTGTAACCTTTTCTTCACATGCCCTACGCATTTTTCATTAATAAACTTTAATTCAAGGGCTTCATTTCCTAACCTTTCCTAGCCATTTCCACGTGACTCCTTCTTCCATAATTTAATTAATTTCATTAAGCATTCCCTCTTCATTTGGGATACAGATCCATTCAATTTTTGAATACATTGCTTTAGAATCAAAAGTGTTAATATTTTTTTAATCAAATTATAAAATTAAATAAAAACCACACTACATATAATAATCAACCCAAAATAAAGTGGAGTCGCCAAACCAACCCTCAGGATATACATAAACTATTATGTGAAGAAAACTAATTATAATATCTCTAGATGTCTTTATTATAAATACCAGTGTGGTATGTTTTTTAAATATACAATCAAAAGATTGATTTTTATATTTATGTATTTGAAAAAATATTTATTGATATGTATATTTTAAGATATTATTAGTCTTTAGCTCGGATACCCTTATAAAAATAAAAAAGAGAAATGTCTTTACAAAAAGAAACTCGTGCAATTGCTCCCAATTTTCAAACAACCCATGCAATTTTGTTCCTTGGAATTCTCCATGTTATGAAAAAACAATTGTCACCAGATCCTAGGAAACACTTGGTCCACCACTCCATAGAATTGGAACAGAAAAAAGCTAGCAGGTCAAGCAAAAGGGACCATAGAGACCAAACACTTAGGGCAATTAAGAAGCCAACAGCACCACCAAATATTGTAAATACATTGTTGCCTTCCCTACAAATTGTACAATCATGGTTCCTTTACCTCAACTCTCGATAAGTTCATTTTGCACAGCAAAAATAAGGCCTTAATAAATTTAATAATGATATATATAATATAATTTCTTTATATAAATCAAATAAGTCACATAACTTAATGACTTTAATGATAATGTGCAAGGAAAAAAATTAAGAGTTTAAACTTAATTTTTATTTATTTTTCATATTTTTTAAAAGGCTTAACATTTAAGGGATAAAATATGTAAATATTTAACTTTTTTTTTTGTTTTTAAGACTTAATTACATTATATGGATAGTTGTGCAAATTTTAAAAATAAAAAAACAAAAAGTACAATTAAATGTTTTAAAACAATATTTTTTCTTTTTGTGTTAATTGTGACATTAGTATCTATGTCAGTTGCATATACCCTGTCTCGTTAACATTAAAGCACCATATAAAAAGTTTTTGAAGTTTGAAACATTGACTTATCAATAGGTGAACTTTGAAATTTTGCCGAGCTATGCTTAACAATTTTTCTTATATCCCAAAAGATATTTATGATTTTTTTTTTCATAAAACACAATTTAACCTTTTTTTTTTATAAATTTATAGGTCATTCCCATTTTAGTTTATCTATCAAATTAGAACTTTTAAACTAATGACTTTTTAGGGGGGAAAAAGAGCTTTCAAACTTAATATCCTCAATTATTTATTCTTATTTAAATAAACAAAGTATCTAACTTCCTAGTCATTTGTCTAGTCCAAATCCAATCCACATAACATAAGCAAGATTTGACCCAATTATTTTATGATTTGTTTGTTTGTTTGTGGAAAAAGCTCATGCATTTATGTTATGATTATAATTTACAAATCTAAGGAAAAAAAAAAATGGGCAATGCAAAACATGGGACCCCTTGAAGTTGAAATGTAGTGTACAAAACCTCCCCTTAAGGCCTACAACTAGAGCTGCTACTAGGACACTGTGACTTAGACACAAAAATTAACATTACACATTTCGTATGGTCATATATATGTATGTATACCTGCTCTCACTCTCGTTTGTTGTGTGTAATGTATGTGTGTCTCTGCAACACAACACCATGTGTTAATGTTGTGTACAGTACACACACAACATAACATAAATCATAGTAAATGTTTTTTTTCCGCCGTTAGACTACAGAGAAAAGAAAGAAAGAGTAGGTGGTAGGAGGCGTAGTTAATAGGCATGGCAATTTCAATACTCACTGTGACACTGCTCTTTCTTTCTGCCCTCTCATACTTCTCGTGATTACCATTTCAACCTTTTCTGTTTTCTCTTTCATCACTCACTCACTCACTCACTCACTCACTCACTCACTCACAGTCACACCCTTTTGCTTTTCCTTCTCTCTCTCTCTCTGTCTCTTTCAACTACAAACTTCAAACCCTAGCCAGAGCCTTTTCAATCTTCCATGCTCCTCCTCTTTCTGTCACTTCGCATATTTTACGGTTTTGGGGTCTTTCAATTCTCCTTCACGCCGCTCTTTCTGGGTTTTTGCTGTTGTTTCAGGTAATGTTTATCATTTTTTATATTTCTCTTTCCTCAATTAATTCTTGTGTTCATTTTTATTTCCAGTTTTTGTCTTCCGGGTGGTTGCGGTTGCTTGATTTTGCAATTGTTTTTTTTTCTTGGATGATGCTTTTGCGATTTGATTGTAATTTGTAAAGCTGTATTTTTTTTTCTCCTCTTTTAAATTTGATCCATGGGGAGGAAAATTGTTAAATGTATTTATGTTTTTTTGTTTGTTTCATTAATTTTACTTTTTTATTTTATTTTTCTTCTTGAATTCTGTCTTTCATCGATTTTCCTTCGTTTCCACACAGGCTACGAATCCAAGGTTGTTTTATATATATATATAAAATTTTAGCTCTAATTCTGATAGTAATTCAATGTTTTGATTTGTGAGTCTTGATCCTTTCTTTTTCCCTGATATCAACTCCCACCTGTGTTTACCACCCTTCACAAAATCAATAAAAGTAACCCACTTTCACATTCGCATCTTCAAACACCAAATCTGAACATAAAGATGCTCCATGCGTGCTCTCCTCCATCAGGGATGCGAATGCTAGGGGTGGCCAAGAGTGTGGCCTCGGGTTAAAACTCCAGAGATGAACAGTTGTAAGTAGGAGTAATGGCTAAGTATAAAAGTAAAGATAAACGGGAAGGTGGGGATGGGGGAAGAAATGAATTGTGACCTTTGCCAGTTCATTAGTAAAAATGTGTTAGTCTTTCAAATTACAGGGATGGCTATTTATTAATTTGTTTTAGTAGTTGTTAGGTTAGGGGAAGGTCCACTTCAGTTTGTCTGGCAACTTGGTGTTTGAATGCATGTGTCTTTTGTTTTTCCTTGTCTATGGAGCTACATATGTTATTTTTCACACTTTTAATAAATATTCATGTTGAATTCATAAACAAGTACTAATACATTAAAGTGCATTTCTTTATTTGTACCACAATTCTTGTCTTAACCAATCTGAAATATTAATGCTAAAATTTCAGGTTTGGATGTTATAATCAATAAAGAGATTCAAGGCAGCAAATTGATTCTGTTGAGAATTATGACTGAAGAGAAATCTGGAGGATGCCCTTTGTGGGTTTTTACTTCTGTGTAAGCCTAGGTGACCCATCTCTAAAATTGGGCTAAAGCTGAGTTTCCATCAAATACATCTATTTAATATGGATACCTCTAGTAGTACATGTGAGATAGTGGAATCAAGGGAAGAGATAATTTCTGAGTTCAAAATGGATGAACAGCCTGAGAGTAGTTGTGCTCACAAATCAGGAAAAAAGTATTCAATTGAGGATGATATTAATCAGCTTTTCCAGGCTATTGACATTAAAAGTTCATCTAGAAGTCGTAGTTCATCACGTTTACAAAAGAGTGCTCTTAAAAGGCCAATAAAAGTCACTTCATCTCAGGCATCAGGAATTGGCATCTCGGAGCCTGTAAGTTTAAAGCAGGCACTTAGAGGATTGTGCATCTCTCAAGCCTCAGAAATGGCTGCTTTAAAGAGACTGACCAAGCCATGCAGTTCTTCTAGGGTATCAGAGGCAGGCACCATCAAAAGGTTATACACAGCAGTAGTAGACGAGGGGAAAGGGAACTTGGTTGAATTTTCTCTAGTGCCAGAGATATCTGTACCTTCTGATAAATTGTCCGATGTAACTATATCAAGTTCAAGTGATAATCATTCTAGTCCTTTGGTTGATGCAACAAAACCGAAAAAAATGATAACTGGGTTTTCATCCCAAGATCAGATAGTTCCTCTACCATTAGAAGGTGAGGGTGAGAAACCAATCATGGAGAATGGAAAACCAATAGTTGCAAATTTGTCACCAGTTGCCTCTACAAGTGAAGAAGTGCCAGAAATCAGAAGGGATCCTGCTTCCACAAGCAAAGCTTCTCTTGGTTCTTCAATGCCTGATAAGAGGCATGAAGCAAATTTACCTTCTTCCTCTTGTCCACCTAGCTCTGGCACTAGTAGTGGAGTGGATAAATCGACAAGCAGTAGTACATGTTTGTCAAAGCCAATATTCAATAACCTGAACTTTCTTAAGAAAAAAGTAAAGCAAGATTTAAGTTCTGCCTCAAGCTGCTCTACTCCATGTACAAGTAATTTGGACAAGGAGGTTGGCCATTCCGATTTGAAGCATGAAGTGAAAGAAAATGAGAAACTGTCTCCTAGCAGTTCAAATCATAGCATTGAAGTTAACTCAGTTAATGTTGGTATAGATTCAAGCAAAACTGGTTTCAGCTTGAATTGCAATAAGAGAACCAAGTTTCTGGTGACAAAAGTTGATGAGAAATCAAGATCAAAGGAAAAGGGTGAGTTCTCTCAAAGCTCAAAAAGTAGTATTGGTGAATATAGTAGTAGCACAAGCATAAGTGAGGAAAGCAGTCTAAGTGGTTCCAGTCGCGGTGGCCACAGGCCTCACATGTCAAAACACTTGAGATGGGAAGCTGTTCGTGCTGTTCTGCAGCAACATGGTAATTTAAATTTGAAGCACTTTAAGCTGCTAAGGAGGCTTGGTAGTGGGGACATTGGAACTGTTTATCTTGCAGAACTAATTGGTACAAGCTGCCTTTTTGCACTTAAAGTGATGGACAATGAATTTTTGGCAAGTCGGAAGAAAATGTTCAGGGCCCAAACTGAAAGAGATATCCTTCAAATGCTGGATCATCCATTTCTTCCTACTCTGTATTCCCATATTGCAACAGATAAGCTCTCTTGCTTGGTTATGGAGTATTGTCCAGGTGGAGATCTGCATGTACTGCGACAGAGGCAACCATACAAGAGTTTCTCAGAACAAGCAACTAGGTATGAATTGTGGACTTTTCCACTCTTTCTTCTTCGTGACCTAAAAAGATATTTTGAAATTTAATATTGCCTGGATTTCTATATTTCTGTTGTTTCTGTTTTGAAATTCAATCTGTGACTGGTTATAGAAAGTTCATAATTTTTTAACCCAAGATATTCACCATGTTCAAGGAGTCCAGTAGACCTTTTGTTAATTTATTAGTTGTAGCATTCATTTATAAGTCCAGCTATCATTTTATGTTTGATGCTTGCACTAAACTAGAAAGCTTAAGTTCAAATTTCTGGAGAATGGAAGTGAGGTCATGTTGATGAATGAAATTTAAAAAGAACTGACACACGTGTACGCACAAATTGGTCTGATGTTTCAGTATTAAAAATGGTGGGAAACCATAGAAATCCCCACGAGAACTGAATCAAATTGCAGTGTTTGAAATTATCTTCATTAATGTACCAAAAAAATTATTAGCCTGCAACTCAGCAAGATGCAGACTAAGCATACTGGGAAAAGATTATATAATTTAGACACCTTACACATGCTCTTCACACTAGGTATCTTGCTTATTCAAGTGTAAATGCTGTGTCGTGTTATTTTCACTTTACCAGAAACAGATTCCTGCGTGACAATCTATGGCAAGTGGATAATTTTCATATTTTCTTGACTTTAGTCATGCCATATTTGCAGGTTTTATGTTGCTGAGGTTCTTCTCGCCCTGGAGTATTTGCACATGTTGGGAGTTGTATATCGAGACCTAAAGCCAGAAAATATCCTAGTACGAGAAGATGGACACATTATGCTGACAGATTTTGACTTGTCACTCAGGTGTTCTGTCAACCCAATGTTAGTCAAGTCATCTTCACCTGACACAGATGCCACAAAGATGTCCAGTCCCTGTTCTGAGGCTAGCTGCATACACCCTTTCTGTCTCCAACCAGATTGGCAAGTTTCCTGCTTTACTCCCATTCTATTATCTGCCGGAACAAAATCACGAAAGATGAAGTCTGACATAGCTTCTCAGGTTGGTCCTCTGCCACAGCTTGTAGTGGAGCCTACCAGTGCACGGTCTAACTCCTTTGTTGGAACCTATGAATATCTTGCTCCGGAGATCATCAAAGGGGAGGGTCATGGGAGTGCTGTAGATTGGTGGACTTTTGGTATATTTTTGTTTGAGCTTTTATATGGTAAGACTCCCTTCAAGGGCCAATCAAATGAGGACACATTAGCCAATGTTGTGTCACAAAGCCTTAAGTTCCCAGGTGCGCCAATAGTCAGTTTTCATGCAAGAGATTTGATCAGAGGATTGTTGATAAAGGATCCTGAAAATCGATTAGGTTCTGTAAAAGGTGCTGCCGAAATAAAGCAGCACCCTTTCTTTGATGGCCTCAACTGGGCTCTAATTCGGTGTGCAGCACCACCAGAGCTCCCCAAGTTTCGGGATTTTGGAAGTAGTGCTCCATCCGTGGCTGCAAATAAGGAGAATGCAAATGATTTAGAGGATATAGAAGATTGTGAAGAGTTTGAGCTGTTTTAGTTAGACTCGTCTTCTCTGCCGTTTCCAACCCCCATTTTGTTTTTCATTTCTTCTTATGAGGGGTAGGAAGTTGAATTGAAGTTGACTTGGTTTCAAAACCCAAACTCATCCATATAACACTTAGTATAGCTTATAGCATAAATGTAATTCAAACCTTGTGACATAGATAGATTAGTATATGTTTATACTGTACTAGAAGTTGCAAATCGATAAAGGAAACATGAGGATTTCTTTGGTTTGTCTGCTGGCCATTTCAGCCTCTATATTATATTATCAATGGATATTTCTTTCCCTTTTTTTTTGTTTGCCTCCATAGTTGAAACATTATCACACACCTCTATTTTTTTTTTTTCTGTTTAAGTACTCTCTAGTCAGTTGCATACCTTGTACAGTTATTTAATTAATTACTGTACTTAATACTTATGCAAAAGTTATTTTACAATAAAAAAAGCAATTTAAGTTTGTTAAGACATGTACAATATGCAATTCCTTGAGATAAGTTCCATTTCTGGGCAAATCAGAAATGTAAATAAGCATAACAGTGGTAGCGCTCTTTTTCTTATGTTGGTGATTTTGATTCAGTTCTCTGTAACCTGTTGTACTATATCATAATAAACTGGATAGAGGTGGTTGTATTGTTCTTGCTGGATGCAGTTGTGGTTGTTTTCTTGGTTTAAAGCACATATTGGAGGTGTTGGCAATGGTATTCAACATGTGCAAATTTAGAGTGACTTTGCCTGTTAGATACGCATTTTTTCTTTAGTGAAATGCCAGTTAGATACATATGAAGAAAGATCAGTATATGATGTTGATCAGCTCTGGCTATAATTTTGTATCCTTTCAGTCTGATGTGAAGACTGATGATACAGGACAAGTGATGTGCTCATCTTGTAAGAAACATGACTATGCTGAAGTCCCTAATAGTTCCTGGTCAGTATGGTGGACAGCACAGGTTTGTGAAGGTAATAAATTTATAATTATTGGATGGTTCAATTTGTAGATAAAAGTAAACATTTTTGCCATGATGTGCATGAACGAGAGTTGGAATGTTCTGTGCAAGTCATGAGAACCTAAAGGCATGACATTATTTTCGGTATATCAAATTATTTTGTTAAGATTGTCAAGTCTTACTATTGACACATACAGTGTAATTTTCCAAGGCTGAAATTACATGTAAAACCATTGTCATTTAAGCAATTTATTCAGGATTGCCCCATTGAGTTTAATTTTCCTTGGTTTCGTGACTTGTAAAGAATTTTTCCTGTAATTGCTTTATATATCAATGCACATATTTGACACCAAGATTTTTCATGGTTTTGAACTCTTCTAACCTTGCTTCCTGAATCAAGTGTCACCTAATAATTTTTTCTTCCAGGCTTACTTATAATGTTTTGAATCTTTGGTACCTAATGACCATGATGATATCTTATTATGTGTTGAAAAACTAATTCTCTGTGATCAAAACCAGCAAAGTAACTTATTGATATAATGTTCCACATTGTTCGGTGATACAGCAGTAACTCTACTAATTGTTGTCATTCAAATTTAAACAACTCAATCCTGACTAAAGAATCTTACTCATGGTTTGTGCACTGGTAGTGCCTGGTTTTAGTTGAACTTGAAGATTCCCGAGGATCATTGTTGGACAATATTAGCAGAGAATGAAGATATACAGAAAGAATCTTTATCACTGAAATATCCAGAAGATCTAATTCTAGGGAAGGTACTGTCAGTGTCAGAACACTAACATTAGAGGTAAAAATATTCCCTGATATGCATGGTGTGCTAGTTTTGTACACTGGACTAGTAAAAGTAGGTAACTTTTCATATTTGGGTTATATACCATGCAATAGTAGTCAAACTATGACATGCTAAATAAAAGGTGTACACTAAGTAAATACTTGATTCTTTCTCTCTTTTTACTTTTAGTCCTATCCATCACATTGAATATTGGAACTTCTCAGATTATTTTACTGAATATCAGAATGGCAGCTAGGCGTATTTTATTTTGAGTTGTTACCTCCATTGCTCTTTCATCTGTGCTTTGTTGTCAAGCGAATGTTAAATCACTTGTTTTGCACACATAAAAGTGTTTCTTCATGACAGGCTAAGTCATGCGACACTGGAGTTGATTATGTATGGTTGGTGTCACTACCATTCTGACTTTCAATTAATCAATAGTTTACAAGAAAGAAGACCGTGAATGCGGGTTGTCCAAGTAAGTTACGTGCAGATTTCCAACCAAATTGAACCTTTACTTAAAATCAATTGCACTATCAACCAAAGAGGGATTGGATCTCAATATGTGTTAAATTTGCAAAACAGTATCATTTAACATTCCTCTTATTTGTATGCATAATGATTCATTCCATTGAGTTTTGTCATATCAATTCAGTAATATTCCCCTACATGGAAATGATAGCCAGCAAGTGCTACAGCAGCATCCACTATGAGAAGGGACAACCACGTAACATGCATATGCTAAGTAAATGTCCCAATAAAACTTTAGCAACACACTTTCTTACAAATTCTTTTTTATTGGTTGAAACTTGTATGAAGATTATTAAACAAAAAATGAGTTGTAACCTGGTGATTTCCCCATGATGTTTGGATAATAATAAAGAATGTGTTAAGAGTGCGTTTATGCTTTTTTATAGCCAAATTATGAAATTCATTTCCAACACTAGTTTTTGTGGCAGTGCTTTGCAATATGAATTCGATGCAAATGACTATGTTAAGAGTGAATTATTATTCTTCAAGTACTAGTCTATCCCCTCAACAAATATTGTTACTTCATCCTACATAAAACTGTAAATATTAAATGAAGGTTAATTTGTTTCTCTTTTCTTTATTTTTGCTGTGACGTTAAGCTGAAGTGCTCATCTTGCAAGAAACGCAACTTGAGTTTCTGATCTTTGCTAGTTACGGTGTTTGGACATCAAGGGTTTGAGAAGGTAGTAAATTAAACTAAGTTTTTATTTTTAAATGTGTCCACTGGTGTATAGTGCGAAAAGATCAAATACATTATACTGAACTTGTAATATAACGCTTTATATTTCAATCTTCTGGGGACCTATGGCAAAAATACTATCTTTTAGTGTGTTGAAAAACTCATTATCCCTTGTGATCAACACTAGCAAATTTAATATTATAGTAATCGTTTGAGATAATTGATTATTTGTCCATGTTTAATACATAATCAATTTAATATTATAAAGATCAGAAACTCAAGTTGGGTTTCTCATCTTGCAAGAAACACAAGCAAACATGAACTAAAAGCTTAATTAACCATTTTTAAAAAAAGTATTTATAAAAAAAAATAGTTTCTTTCATAAATTATTTTTTTTAGATGTAAGTTTTTTTTACAGGATTTTTATATGTAAGTTAAAATTATCTTCGGAAGTTAAATGAGAATAAATTTATAAATTAATTTACTTAGACAGAACCTTGGTTGGCTTGAGTTTCTTTGTTTTCTGTTTTAGTTGAATTCAATTTCGGTCCGTTTAGAATGCAAAAGGTACCAAAGCAAGGAAGGAAAGTGTATGGACTTTCACGCCGTTCCTTCCGTTTGTATGCTATAAATGTCATGGAAATATTTTTAAAAATTGTGAAATTTATGTAAAAAAAAGTTTGTCACTCAAATGCAAAGAAATGACCAATAAATCAAGATGTTTCTACCTTTTTTCCTTTTATACATAATCAATATATATATATATATATATATATATATATATATATATAAATATGATATATATATATATATTTAATTAATTATGTAAGCCATAATTGATTATATATAATAATAATAGTAGTAGTAAAATGTTAATAATAATATATTTTTATTTAATATTTATTTTTTATTTTAATTTTTTTTAGTCAGATAATTTCTATTTTTACTCTTTTTTATTATTATTTATTTACTTTCATCCCATTATTATTTGTTCTCACAATTAATCACACCGGTAGAGTTCCTGAATATATGTTTCATTACTTTCTCTTTAGGCCAGTTTTGGTTCCTTTGGGTTAGTTTGGTGTTTTAAGAGGGACTGGGCCATTATTGAGTCCTTCAGCTTACACTCGTTGCTACAAAACTAAATATTTTGTAAATGAGTTTGGCGACTCTGATGAGATGAATTTGTTTATGTTTTTCTACCCGTTGACGAAAAATAGATTTTAAAAAAATTTAAATATATTTTTGGTTCTAATAAATATTTGAAATCTGTATTTAGTCTTTATTAATTTTGTTTTTGTTCTTGATCTATAAGAAAATAAAAATTTTGGTTTCTGAAGTGTTATCTAACCCACTTTATTTCTTTTTTCAAAATATTATATAAACAAATTTAGAGACAAAATAAAATTTTTATTTTACCAAAGTTTAAGAATAAAAAAAATTAATAAGAATCAAAAACAAAAATCAAATATATATCAAGATCAAAAATAGATTATATAAATAACTAGAAAAAGTGTCAATGCAAGAGCAAGGAGAAAAATAAAATTGTTAAAAAGACAATAATCATAAGTTATACTAAATTACATAATTGTCATTGTCACTTAAACTAGAAACATTTTTCATATTTGAATGATATGTGTCTAGGTATAGATAGATTTATATAAATTAAAAAATACTTTTAGTCATTTATCTTTATTTTTTGTTCATTTTTATTTTTTATTTTTTAAAAAGTTTATTTTGATAATTTATCTTTTAAAAAAGTTTCAAAATAGTCATTTTTGTTAATTTTAGATTGACATCGTTAATGTTTAACGTCTCTTCTTCCTCCTCATTGATCATGTTAGCTTCTCTCGTCAAAATCTTTATCCACTTTCCTTTCAACTACTTTTTGTTTTGTAGCTCTACCTCAACTTTGTTGTTGTCAGTGTAGCTTTCACAACTTTCAACCTCTACATCATTCTCTTCCTTAGAGTTGTGTGTGTTTGGTGGCTTGCACTACACTCTGCCTGGCCGAAACTACCTCACTAGGTGGAAGCTACTACTTTGACTCACCAGATACTTCCATGGGAATACTTATTCAAACCACTCCACTCCTTTATGTTTTCCCATCTAAGCTTAGCTTCATAATTTCAACTCGTGTTGGGAAGAAGCTCACAATGAATTGATCTTCTTGGGTCAAGTTGTTGGTAGTGATTTATCTTTTTCTCATTGTGGTGGGGGAGGATGCTCACTAACTTCAAGAAAAAGGAGGATGGAGAGATTGAAAGTTGTAGTGACACCGAGGTAGAGTCATGTGACAAGGAGGTAGTTGATGGAGAAGTGGAGGAAAGTTTTAGTGAGAGAAGCTAATGTGACTAGCAAGGAGAAGGAAGAAGAAAATGAAGAAAAAGAGACCTTTGATGTTAACGACGTCAGCCTAAAATGAACAGAAAGGACCATTTTGAACTTTTTTAAAAACATAAAAGAATAAAATGAACTTTTCAAAAGATAAAGGATTAGAGTTAACAAAAAAATGATAAATGACTAAAAATGTATTTTAGCCATTTATATAAATATAGATATGGATAAATATATATGATAGATGATTCAATCTTTTTTGGTTTTAACAATTGTCTACACACATTAATTTTTATGCTTCAAATTAAAATTGTGAAATTAGTTATAAGAAAATAAAAGAAGTTATTCTGAGAGTTTTATTTATTTTTTATTTGTCAAAGTTAATTGGTGAACTGGAAAAAAATAGAATATTTAATTTTATAAGTTACTTTGATTTATGGGTTTTGTTATTTGTACAATAAATGCTCAAGCCATTTTTTTTAGCAATAGAAGGTAATTCTCAAATGATATTAAAGACATATTTCCACATTATATATTTAGAAGACTTAATGGACCTAAACATCAACCAAAGGGTAATTAAGATAGGAAATACAACTTAATTATTAGGCCAACTTTTTAAAGTGTTTAATATGTAAGAGTTCTTTTTATTAAAAATCATGTTTAACCCTATTTAGTGATTCAAAATTTTGGATTTGTAAGGTCAAACTTTCAATTACTATTATTATAGTAGTAATGACTATTAAATGCATTTTTTTTATAATAAAATGTCTATAAAATATGCATAAATAACAGTTGTTGATCTTAGAGTTTCATCTTCAAAATTTCTTACATACTATCTATCATGAGAGTGAGAACTTGGAAGAATCAAGAATTTTTGTTCTTTACAATTGCAAAACTTGGGATTTGAACTCAAATTCTAGTAGTTATTATTGAACATATAACTAGTAAACCACAAATGCTTATATATTTTATTAATTTATTTATTTATTATATGAATATATTATTTTATTTTCACATATGCAACAATATTAGATTAAAAATATTTATATTTTGTGCATAAATGAATTCAAACACATGTTTTAGTAATACTATTATAAGAATTATATTTATATCTTTACTATAATTTGATTAATTCTCATAAAAAAATTATTGTTTAGTGATCCTTACAATTTTTATTGATTATGGATTAGTCACAACATCTGTAATTAATAAAAACATATATATTAAGTTGTATAATATCAAATAATGAATTAGACATAATATTGTAATTGGTTATATTTAAATATAATAAATTTTATTCCATAGCAAAATTTATTATATTTGTATATCAATTAGGATAAAATGTCATGTTATTTTATAATTTATTCACAAAAATTATAAGATGATGTATAATTTGACAATTTTATCAACTAATTAAATATTCTGATAGAAAAACAATTTCATGATGTACCTATATAATACAAAATTGAGTACAAAAATGATAATTTTACAAATAAAGTTAATGAATCTATTTGAATTAAAAATGTAGTCCACGAATAATTTTTGTGTCGTATATTTATTATTATATGTTTGTTTACATTGGTAAAGGATATAATTTAGACTAATATGCTTTAAATTTTGACATAAGTTTTTGATATTTATGTAGCATCTCAAAATGTTAGTTTTTCTAATATCTAATGTAACATTCCTGAACTTAAAAGAGATAAGTATAAGATATGGAAAAAGAGGATTTTTCTCCATTTGGGGTGAATTGATATAGACTAGGCTATTAGGAAAGATGAATAACTTGCAATCACCATAGAAAGTGATCCAATTGATGTTATGCTATATGAGATGTGTGAGTAATCCAATCAGCTCAACGTAATGTTCATTAAGACTAAAATATCAATTGGAATACATGGTTATGTTAAACAACATGAAAATGTCTAAGAATTTCTCAAAGTCATTGATGACCAAGTTATCACTTTTGATACAACATTAGTAAGCACCCTAATCATAAAGTTTTATTCTCCTCGATGCACCAAAGTGAAAGGTGGGTGTGAGCACATAATGTAAATGCATGCATGATATATCAACTCAACTTAAGAAACCTAAGGTTGATATATCTGAAATTTTTTTGTGCACTATATTCTGAACACCCTATTGCAAGAATATGGACCTTTCAAGATTTCCTACAACACACATAAGGATAAATGATTAATTAATAAGTTAATGACAATGTGTGTTGAGGAGGTAGAAATGTTAGTAATGAAGTTAGGTAAGAGTGCATTTCTAACAACTACTTGTGGAAAGAACAAAGTTGTCGAGCTAACAAATCTCAAACCAACCAAAAGGGGAATGATAAAATATCACCTCAAGTTGAAGTTAAGGAAGAAGCAAGATGCTTCTTTTATAAAAAGAAAGAACGCACGAATATCAACTTTGAATAGTGGCTTTATTTTGAAATTAGAAATGACTTTTTATATATAAAGTTTTTCTTGAAACTTAATTTCTGTTTTAAGACTTGTACCATTTGGATATTAGTTTACTTTTAAAGACACATCTTTGGCTTATAATATAATAATGAATGTGTTGGGAATGATATATTGTCTAACAGTCTTTATTATTTTTGTTTATAAAATGAAGCCACCAATAGTTTGATACATATTCATACTAATGTTAAGTAATGTAATATTAATGAAAATTTCACTATATTGTGGCATTAGAGATTAGGACACATATCCATAAAGTAGATTAAAAGATTAGTAAAAGATGGAGAGCTTAGTACTATTGATTTTATTGACTTTGATACTTGTATGGATTGCACTAAGGAAAAAAAAAACTAACATATCTAAGAAAGGTGCTATTAAACATGTTAAAAATAATTCATACTGATACATGTTGTGTAGATATAGATGCGCAAGGTCTAAAATATTTCATCATATTTGTAAATGATTATTCACAATAAAGTTATGAACCAATATGAAAAAAAAAATAGAAAGATCAAATAAAGGTGGAGAATATTATGGTAGATATACAAAGAATGGACAAACACCTAATCCTTTTAATAAGATTTTTAAAGAACATGAAATTGTTGCTTAGTACACTATGCCTGGTTCTCCAAACCAAATTGATATTGCAAAAAGAAGGAACCAAAAATTATTGAACACGATAAGGAGTATGCTTAGCAACTCTTATCTTCCTAGATCCATGTGGATTGAAGCACTAAAAATTGTGTGAGTGTGTGTATATTAAATTAAGTTTCAGCCAAGGTTATCCCAAAAACACCTTTTGAATTATTGAAAGGTTGAAAATTGAGTTTGAGAAATATGTGTGTTTAAGGATGTTTGTTTAAGGTGAGGATATATAATCCACAAGAGAAAAAAAGTTAGATCCTAAGATCATTAGTGGATATTTCATTGGATATGCCAAAAGGTTTAAAGGGTACAAATTTTATTCTCGTATTACTAATATTGTGGAATCAAGAAATGTTTCTTGAAAATTAATTGATGAATGAGAGTGGTTATTAGGAACTTGGTTTTGAACATGATCATATAGTATCTCAACCTTCTACATCAAATGATAGATTGATTGTTATTCATATGATTCCTTAAATTCAAATGGATGTTAAACATCCCATCATTAAAATTTCACAAATTGTTGATGATAATATAATAAATCAACTTGATAATCAAGTACATGAAAATGATGAACAACCAGTTGAAAAATATGATCCAAAATAAAATTGTTGATCCAACATCGAGAAGATCTACAAGGATAAAGAAATCAACTATTCATAATGATTATGTTGTATATCTACAAGAATCTAACTATAATATTGGAGTTGAAAATAATCTTGAAAACTTCACACAAGTCATAAGTTGTAGAAAGGTAAATTTATGGTATGAATTTTAGCTAATAATTTTTTTAAAATACTTATTTTTATACACGGATATAATAGAACACTCTTTTAACTTTGAGAAACATATGATTATAAAAATTAAATGATTACTTAAATGGATTGTCCCTATTATAGTTACCTATGTAGCGCCTCAATATAAAAAAGTAATTTAAACATCATTTATATAAAAATTGTATACATTAAATTTAAATTTAAACATCTTTCATATGAAAATTTAATTCATTAAATCACATTAAAATAATATTCCATAACAACATAAAAAAAACCTTCTATAGCATGTATGTTTGTGTTGTGCAATGTATATACTAAAAAAAATATTTTTTATATTAAATATATAATTTTTAAAAAAATACCTATAATAATTTAGATATTAATATTATTTCATGTAGAATATTTTTTTTCTAAATAAATATCATGCAAAATGTTTAATCCCCTTATTTATTAGTAATGCATAACTTATTCATTCAATTTTTATTTTCATTGTTTAAAGGGCAGTCTTTAATGCCAAAAAAAATTGAAAAAATGATATGTAATTTTATTTTTTGATTTACAATATGTGTTATTGGTTAGAAAAGAAAAAGCCAAAAAAAGGTAAAAGCATTTTCAAATAATTTTGAACCATTCAAAAATTTACCATCATAAAATCTAATAAATAATAATAAAATTAGTGTTACGTTATAATTTAATGGTGACTGTTGATGTCAAAGACTAACAAATTGATGAACAAAAACATCAAAAACTAAGATCACTCAAAATTTTGATCAAAGATTAAAAGTAAAAATTTTAAAAAGTTCACAAACTAAAAACATAATTAAATCTTAATATCACATAAGAAAAAATTATTTATTTATATATTTGTTAAATTACTATATTAATATAATTAAATACTATATTGATATAATTAAATACTATATTGATATTTGAGTTCAAGTCTTATATAAAAAAAGGTACTTGGTTTTTTTTATTTTAAAGTATGCTTTATAAGCTAATTTTCAAATAATAATAAAAATAAATATATTTAATATATATCTCCCCATATATACACACACATGTGCGTATGTGTAAAAATTTACTAATAAACATTCATTTATTTTTTAGAAGATTTTTTTTATAGAAAGAAGAAGAATATTAAAAAGTTATAATTGTGATTTTTTTAAATACACTTAAAACATAACTTGCTAACATTTAAAAAAAAAAAAACATGTGGATGTATATAGAGTTATCAAAATGGATCAACACTCGTGGGTCAACATAGTCTATTGCAGATTTTGGTCAGGTTGGGTTAAAAAATATATGTTTTTCAATTATAGAAAAAATAATCTTGTCTACTTTTGACCTATATCATTCGAACAAAATTCATGATGAGTCAGGTTTGGATACTACCTACTAGTTTCATGTGTTGCCTTCTTTTGAAAACACTTTTAAGTCCTGATTCTTGTTTATTTTTTATTGTTTTAAGACTATTTTGTGTTGTATGAGCTATTTCTAGACTATTTTGTAATTTTATTTTAAACTATTTATTTTTAAAATTTATGTTTATGAAAAAATATTGAAATATATTTTTTTAAAATTGAGTTTTTTTAATTTTTAATTCAAAGTGAGTCAACTTGCTTAACCCACCATTCGTGATGGGTCAGTTGAGTTGATTTTTTAATGGTTCACTAGAAAGTGAGTCAGATTGGATTGACCCACTTAATGACCAACCTGTGGTGAGCCGGTGCAAGCTACCCACTTTGACAACACTAGATGTATTAACATATTATAGGGTTCGCTAGAGTATACTCATTCGTTTTTTAGGAGTATATTAGCAAGTTACAAGTGTGATTTTCTTAAAATATATCTAAAAATTATAGGTTGCTAACGTATAAAAATCAAGTCACTATATGTTAACAAATCCCACATAATTTATATATAAGGAGTGATAAAGAGAAATATTATCAACATTGTGTGTTATGGTTGATAAATAACCTTATTCCTTAAACATGTCAAGGGTTGGATCCTTAGTTTGTACATATGGAAAAATATATATTGTGAGGGGTTAACCCTAAGGATAGCAATGGATGCAGCTAAGCACAGGTAGTGGCTATTTGCTACCCTCCTCATATTATGAAAAACTCACTTGTACCTACTCGCAAATTTGTGGGTACTTGCACAGACAACCTATCCACGAAGTTTTGGTAAAGTCACAAATACTTGCACATATATTCATGAATATTTAAAATAAAAGAAAACTTGATTTTTTTATAGACAAAAGAAAGAAATATAATTATATCATAAGAATAAATATAAAAAAAATGTCTTTACATAAAGAAAAATATATATATAATTAAAATGTTAATATATGATATACCTAAAATAATAAAACCTTATAAAATTAATTTAGATACACATGTAGGTGTTGTATGAGTAAATGTCATATTCACATATATATCACCAATCCTAAAAAACTTTCATTTTATCTCATGGTGAATATATCACAAAAAAAAATATTCAAATACATAAAAATATTTTAATAGGTAATGGATATCCACATATGATACCTACCCCATCTATTTAATTTGCTAGTAGACAAAATGCCATGTTTACGACATAAGAGGTACTTATTAAGTATATGGTGCAAAATTTAACAACAGATAGTTGCAGGTACGAATTCTTTTATCATCCTTAATCAATTCTTTAAATAAAATCCTAGTATTTTGATGAATTAATCATTAATTTTTGATTGAGAGATATTTGAGATTATAAAAAAATTATAATAATTACTTTTTACTTCGCATTTAGATTAGCATTAAAAGTTATATATTTAATAAATATTATGTAATAAATATATTATTTAATAATATGATTAATTTTTACTAAATATATTTTAATAAATATCGAATTAAATGCTTAATTTAAATAAAATAAAATATTAA
>JAMLFT010001139.1:0-32934 GCA_026544285.1 Pachyrhizus erosus | reverse complement strand
ATTAGAAAATAGTTGCTAATTTTCACAATAGTAAAGCCCAAAAGACACAAATTTTCTACATAAATATATTAAATATTAACACTTATCAGTGACTTCAATTGTGTTAGAAAAGCTATTGAAAGGGTTGATATTGGTAGAGTTGATGGAAGTAGTGGTGATAGAGAGAGGTTTAATAGATTTATCCAATACATAGGAATGGAAGATTTGCCTTGTGTGGGAAGGAAATTCACTTGGTATATACCAAATGGAAGGACGAGGATAGGATTGGTAGGGTATTGGTATCAAGTGAATGTTTAATTTTATGGTTAGGAAGCACACAATATATTCGTAACCAAAATATCTCAGACCATTGTCCTATCTTGGTCAAGGATAATATTTTTGATTAGGGACCTAAGCCTTTTAAGGTTTTTGATTGTTGGTTCATGGATAAAAAGTTTACCAAGTTCGTTGAAGAAGAGTGAAAGAAGTTGAAATTTGAAGGGTAGAGGGCATATGTCCTTAAAGAAAAATTGAAGGCTTTGAAGAAGGTTTTGAAGAGGTTGAATGAGCTTTGGAAATTTGGAGATAAAACAAAGAGTATTGAAAGAGATATGAAAACCTTGGAACTGAAGGAAAAGGTGGTGGATCTTGATGAAGAAAAAAATTAAAAGAAGAAAGAGTTGCAAAAGGAGTTTTGGAGGGTGGCAACTTGTAATGAGTCTCTTATAGTCAAGAGCTAAGTGGGTGCTTGAAGGGGATTGAAATTCAAGATACTTTCATACATGTATCAATTGGAGAAGAAGGGAAAGTGCTCTAAGGGGCTTGCTTATGGATGGGGTGTGGGAAGCACTGGAGGTGGTAAAATTGGTGACAGAAATTGCTTTGAAGAGAGATTTAGGGGAAAATAGTCAAATAGGCCAAAGTTAGATAAAATGAAGTTTCAAAAGATTTCTTATGATGATAATTTATCATTAATTGCTTTTGATGAGATGGAAGTGAATAAGGCGATGTGGGATTATAGGAATCTAAAAAGCATGAGCCTAGATGGTATTATTTCAAATTCAAGAGTTTTAGAACATCCTCAAAGATGATATAATGATATTTCTCTTGGAGACCATGCAAATGGAGTGTTTCCGAGGGATTGTAATTCTTCCTTTATTGCACTCATACCCAAAGTGATTGATCCATAAAATTTGGGAGAATTTAGGCCAATATCGTCGGTGGGTTGCAGTACAAAATATCGACAAAAGTTCTCTCAAATAAGCTTAAAAAGTGTTAAATAATGTAATTGATCATATACAAAGTGCTTATTTGAGTGGTAGATACTTGCTACATAGCGCTTTGGTGGTGAATGAAGTGGTAGAATAGACTGAAAGATTGAAGAAAAAAATCCTTGATCTTCAAAGTCAACTATGAGAAGGCATATAATTCGATAAGTTGAAAGCTTTTGTTGTACATGTTGAGGGCTTTGGGATTCGATGAAAAATAAATTGGATGGATTGTGGAGTATTAGAGTCTCGATGTTGATGAATGGGCCATACTAATGAATTCATGGTTATAAAGGATGTAAGGCAAGGGGACCCATTAGCTCCTTTCTTATTTACAATTATGGCTAAAGGGTTATGCGAGATGATGGGGGAAGCAATTAAAAAGAACTTGTACAAAAGCTTTGTCGTCGGTGAAAATAAGGTGCAAGTCAATATTTTACAATATGATGACTAATGTTATGACTATTAAATCTATCTTGACATGCTTTGAATTAGTGTTCAAACTCAAGATGAATTTTTGCAAAAGCCTATTTGGAACCACTAGGGTGGATAACATGACCTCAAAGAGGTATGCATACTTATTGAATTGTAAGATTTTACATTTACCTTTTGTTTACCTAAGCATTCTAGTAGGTGCAAATCCTAAGGTAGTTAGCTCTTGGGAACTTGTCATTAAGAAATTTACCAACAAGTTGGCAGGGTGGAAACATAAAGCCTTATATTTTGCGAGTAAGGTTTGCCTCATAAATTTCATATTTTTATTTTTACCTTTGTTTTTCCTTTTCTTCTTTAAAGTTCCAAAGAGAGCGAGGTGAAACATGGTTAGAGTACAAAGGAATTTTTTGTGGGTATGAAAGGATAGGAGAAGGAAATTTTGTTGAGAAAGTTGGGATAATATTTGTTTACAAAAAAAAAAGGTGGTCTTTGTATAAAAAACATCTTCACATTTAATTAAGCTCTCTTAGCTAAATTGATATGGGAGCTTATCTATGACAAAGGGAATCTTTGGAGTGAGATGGTGAAATCGAAGTATGAAGGGTGGAGAGGTCTTGAAGAATGGGAAGTTCTGAGTTATTCTTCTTTATGGTGGAAAGACCTTTGCAAAACTTGTGGTAGGTCTAACTCTACAAGGTGGTTTGATTTAATGGTGGAATGGAAACTAGGGAGGGGAGATAAAGTGGACTTTTGGAGGGATAATTGGGCCTTAAATGTTTCATTGGCACATAAATATCCAAGAATTTTCCTAAATTCTTGTCAAAGAGATGAGACAATTGAGAAAGTGGGGGTTTGGGAAGGTAGAGTTTGGTGTTGGAAGTTTTCATGGAGAAGAGAATGGTTGAGTGTGAGAAACAAATGTTGAAGGATTTCCAAAAAAATATCTCTAGGATTATGTCTCAAAAGAATGTATTGGATATGTGGTGGTGAAAAAAAGACGCTAAGGGGTCTACAATGTAAAATTGGCATATGTGGCTATTATGGGTCTCGCTTTGGCTAACACTTACGATGTTATTTTTTTATCATATTTAGGATATTAAATTACCTCCAAAGATGAATATTTTTTTATCGAGGCTATGTTGTAATATGAGAAAATCTATAGAGAAGAATTATGAAGTTAAATAGAGGAAATTATAATTGTCCATTTTGTAATTGCGTTGAGGATTTATTGGGACATACCCATTTTACTTGTGGTTTTGCTGCAAAAATTTGGCAAACTTGTCATTAATGGATGAATATTACGTTTGTGTTCATTGCGTGTATAAGAATGCATTTTTGGCAACATCAAATCATAAATGGGAGCAAAGCTACTAATGCAAGGTGGATATATGTTTTGTGTGACAAAACTTTGATCTTATGAAAAACTAGGAACAACATTATGTTTGAAAGGGAGAAGTGGGAAAAGTAAGTCATCATTGAAGATATATTATTTCAAATATGGACATAGATTAAAAATCTTGATAGAAATTTTGAGTACTCATCCGCTTAATGGTGTCGTAATCCAGGCCTATGTATAATCCTAGATGATGGCTGATATCATGAGTTTAGGAGCAACAATGAAAGTCATTTAATTTGTGATTGTTGAAAGGATAATTTATATGATTGTTTGTGATTGATGTTGTTATCTCTTTTAATGTTATCATGTATATCAATACGAATAAAAATACAAGATATTGAGTAAAGATTTACATAATTTTTTTATAAAATTAATCATTATTAAGGTGGGATATAACATTTATTTTGTTTGGACGGTTACTCTCTGTTTATGATAACAATTATTATCATAAATAAATTATAACTTATACATTTATGTGGACTTGTTTTATTGTTTTAGTGGGCAGTGGGGTTGGCATGTGGGACATACAAATAATGTTATTGCTGAATTTTGGTTTGACTGGTACTCATTTGTATAATATTTTGCTTTTAGCTGACAAAGAAAAAAGACTTTTTTCATTATAAAATTAATTGTAGATGAAGGTGCGTAACAATTAAAATTAAAATTAAAATTTTTTATACAAAGATTAATTCTTAAACGGTGTCACCTATAAAATGAACAGTATAACTTTCTTTTTTTGTAAGCTTAAACCACAAGCATCCAACCACGCTTGAAAGTAGAAACATTGAACTTGATTAAGTTCTCTCGAACCGTCGTGTATATAACCGGACCGAACCCGTCTCAAAACCCGTATTACTTCCGGGTTTTAGAAAACTGGAACCCACGTGGCCTCCTTCTTACACAGCAAAACCCCATTTCCCAAAACCCCCCTCCCCCCCCCCCCCCCCCCCACTCTCTCTCTCTCTCTCTCTCTCTCTCTCTCTCTCTCTCTCTCTCACTCACTCACTCACACAGTCACACACACACACTACCATGGCGGCACTGAAGCTTCTCCTCTCCCAAGCTTGCCGCCATTCCCTCCCCAAACGCGCTTCTCCTTTCTCTCTCACCTCTCACAGATCCCTCTGCTCTTCCGAATCAAATTCAAACCCTCCTCGAAGACCCTCCGAACCCATCCCCATCCAACCCGTCTCCTACCCCGTCAAACTTAAACCCCCACCGCCCGAACCCCAACCCTCATCCGAACCCCAATCCCTCCACCCTCCGCCGCCGCCGCCGCCGCCGTCGGACTCGCGGCGTACGTGGACGCGCGAGGACATCCGGTACGTGAAGGACGCGCCGTCGATCGCGCCGGTGTCGTATGCCACGCGCGTGGCGCCGCTCCCCGACGACAGGGTCCCCACAGTAGCAGATGACACGGTGGAGAGCGAAAGAAGGATGATCGAGGCCGAGAATGAGCTGAGGATGAGAGTGGCGAGGGCCGCCGAAGAGGAAAGAATGAAGGTGCCTTTTCCGCTGCTTATTAAACCCAAAAAGAACGAGAAGCCGCCTCCGCTTGATTTGACAGAAGCCATTCGCCAAGTTAAGGTGAGAAAAAAAAACCTATTCAGATTATAGATAGTTTGAATTTTATTTTATTTTATTTTGGTTTCTATGAATTTAGTGGTGGTTGGCTTTTGTTGCTCATTTTTGTTCACTGGAATGATGCAAATTTAGTAATAGGTTAATGATGCAAAAGTGATACGTGTGTAATGATGGAGTTTATTTATTTATTAGTTGTTTGTTGACTATTTTTTGCTGATAATTCTAGCTGGCTTAATTTGCAAATGCAGACTACATGTGTGTAATGTACTGACTAACAGTTTTGTTGGGATTTCAGGTAATGCCATGGTTGGATTATTGATTATGAGAAAATTAGTTACTCCATGAGAAATTATATGTGAAAATTTAGTTGAAAAAAATAATATTATAGATACTTTGGAGCTGAGTAAATCATCAATTTGGTCCCTCAAGTATCGATCTCTCTCCTAACTTGTAAGTAAGTAATGAAATTATATAAGTAGTCTCTAAAGTGTTGAAAATTTGCCGGTTTAGTCCCTAAGTTGGTATATTTTACTAACACTCAGGGACGGACTACTTTGAAAATTTTTTTAATACTTGAGACACTAAGCATGATTTATAATATACTTGGGAGATTACTTATATAATTTTTTAACTTCAGAGACTATTTAGGAGAGAGAGTGATACTTTAAGGATGAAATTGATGGTTTGTTCTGTTCATTTTCAATGAATTCGGTGGTGGTTGTTGGCTTGTGTTGCTCATTTTTGTTCACTAGAATGAAGTGATCAGTTCACACTGAATTTAGGATTAGGTTGTTGGCATTAGTGGTGCAAGAATGATATATGTAAATGATGGATTTTTTTAATTATATGTTGATTAACATACAACACAGTTAAGCAGGGTTCTCATAAAAAACTTTGGTCTTTAATTGGGCTGAATGATGTTGTGTGATCCTGTGTACCTGACCTTGCCTAGTGGAATAAGACACTGTTGTTGTATGTTAACTATGTTTTGCTGATAATTCTTACTAGCTTAATTAGCAGACCATATGTGTCTACTGCATAAGTTTTGTTAGAGCTTTGGATAGTTCCATAGTTGGATTATATTCATTGGTTACGAGGAATAACTCTTAGTTACTATATGAGAAATTATATGTGAAACAAGGAGTCTTGGATCCTCTGATGAGAAACCAATGTGCAAAATTCATATAAAAATTACTGGAATATTTGTGGCTGGCTTAGTAACTTTTTTTGTTGTCTAAGCTGTCGCTGTTTTTTTTTTTGTTGGAAGAACTTGTAAGTTGTGTCTTGTTTAAAATTTTGTATAAAATGCCTTTTTTGAGACTGTTAAAGTAGTTAAACCCTAGTCCTAGTTGGTCATTTTTGCTGTCTGTAAGTCATAGCACCTTGTCATGCAGCAATCTACATTAAATTATATGTTTAGGGGGACTGAAACTGAATCCTACAAGTCTGTAATTAGGTATGTGATACATAAATGACTGTCCTGGAGAAAAAAAATGTTGTACCTATTGCAATAAATTTATAAAAGCTGGAGCTGCAAAATTCGGATATGTAGATAAGAAAACAATGTATGTTTTACTTATGCTACTTTATTCCTTGTTAGGAAGACTAGTTTAGAGAGTATAAAAATTGTGATGAGATTTTAATAACAGTGTTTATTTTGTCTGATTCTGTCTATATGTACTCATAGCTGTGAATGTGTTTGCATGCAGTATGCAGATATATGTGTTCTAGAAGTATTCTGTAGCACCATCCCCCTGTTGAGTTTTTAATTTCAAATGTTTTTTATTTGTTACAACTCTATTGGCACATACGCTCTTGCTAACACACACCATTTTCTCAATAATTAATAGTTCTAAATTAACAAATTGTTAGGATTCCTAAATTGCTAAATGTACTCCCTTATATCTAACTTTTGGTGCCATCGATTGGATTAGCACATCCTCAGTAATGACCTTTTCAGTTTAGCTTAAATGTTCCATTTGTTGCTGTCATTTAATATAGTTACTTTTTTGTTCAGGCCAATGCCAAGGCAAAGTTTGATGAAACTGTTGAAGCTCATATAAGATTGGGTGTTGATTCAAAGCGAACAGAAATGGTACATATCAATTTTCCCCCATTTTTGTTGTCTTGGATGTGTTTGCATGCCTGAGTGGTTCTTTGAACTTCATATAAATTTTCAATTTGATGTCTTGATGTAAGGCTCTATAGGTTTGTCATGTTCAACGAGTTGCATTAGTGATACTTTAGTCTCAATACTTGGATTGGGAGGCATATAATTTTTGAAGATTAGTCTCCAGTTATTTCTGCTTACTAAACAAATTGATTCTCTTGAATCTATATAGCTGCAATGTGCTAGAAAACTTGCCCTGTCTACAAGGACTTCAAATAACCTATCCTATATATATATACATATATATATATATATAAATTGATGTTTAGTGAAATGGGTCCTATTGTTTGATATATTCAGCATATATGGACATTTCTATGTTCTTTCTTGAAACATGCTGAATAGTATTAACTTTGCTGAGGACATGTTTTTTATAAATATGTAATAATTTAATAATATTCTTAAAAAGCACAGCTTTTTTAAGTTCCCTAAGCATTGCATGGTGTGAAATTATTATTATTATTATGTTAAATAAATTGTCTTGGAAAATTTCTTATCGAACAGAATCTACACAAATTTTATAATTTTCATTTCTGTAAACTTTTTGTGCTTATACATCTCATATACTGTTATATGCCCTTCTGGATAAAAAACATTACATGCTGTTTCATTAATACTTTGCTTTAGAGTATAATGATTTCAACTCTGGCAGGCAGTTCGTGGTACTGTAATTCTGCCTCATGGTGCTCCCAAGGTAACTTATGAATGTTAAGCATTGATATAATGGTAGGTTTGTTATCTAATTATTTATACCTTCCAGGCCGTCAGTGTGGCTGTTTTTGCAGAAGGGCCTGAGGCTGAGGAAGCCAAAGCTGCAGGAGCTGATATAGTTGGTGGTAAAGAGCTTATTGAGGAGATTGCTAGTAATGAACTGATCTCTTTCTCCAAGTAATTTTGTACATCATTTTGATAGCTTTTTCCAAGACTAAACTTGTGAAAAGAAAATGTGTAGATGCATATTGTCCCTTGTCTTGTTGGTTTTATTCTTGCTTTTCTTAATTTTGAGCTGCATCTTCATCTCCCTCTATATGTATCTGTAGTTATTTTTTTCCTTTGTTCTGTCTGTGCACACATCTAACTAATGTTTTCATTTAAGCAAAGTAGCAAACATATGACATTAATTTTATTTGTCATGTGCTTAAGAGAAACCCTTGGAGTGTCACTCAACTGTACAGGGGATATTCTAATCATATCTTTGGTACCTTAGCAACTATAATCGTTCCTTTTCATGCCAAGAATATAAAATTTCCAAACTATGTTATCCACATCTAATAGAGCTTATATACACTTGCAGGTGGTACAAATAAACTCAAAGTTGACAAATGCTTCTCAACCCCTGGAATGGCACCTCAACTTGGAAAGGTATTTTTAATTTTTTTTAATTTAAATGGTCTTATACTTGTAAAATTGTCTGAATTAATAGTTTCTTCTTCTAAAGCTTGTATGAACTGTTATGCAGATAGCACAATATCTTAGAAAGCGCAGACTGATGCCAGATAAGAAAGTTAGTTTTTCAAAATTTGTTGGCATTCTTTTTTAATGTCTGAACATAAATGGATTGTATGTAACTCTTGCTTTTACAGCTAGGTACTCTTACTAGTGATATTGCTGGGCAGTTGAAAGAGCTAAGGCAAGGCCGTGTTGAGTTTAAAATGGAAAGTAAATCAATTTTGCATGTGGGACTTGGAAAGGTACTGTGGTGTTTTCTTCCAACTCTTTATAGACTTCATTATAAAAGTAATAGCTGTGTTGCATGAGATGTTCTATGCTTTCAATTATATCCACAGGTAAGCTACAAAGAAGAGGCTTTACGGGAGAATATTGGTGCATTTATGAATGCTGTGTTGCTTGCAAAGCCTGCTGGCTTAAAGAAGAGTAAGTAGCACACATGCCCTTGTGCTTTCCTTCTCTCTCTGTTTTTAGAAAAATATAGATGAAATGTCAGTTCACACTTGATAACCCCCCTCCCCCTTTTTACAATGAAGGCCATACCACAAAATCCTATTTACAACAAAGCATTAGAGGTGCTATTTTGGGCACTCAATTTCTGCTTTAGCTTGGTGTAACATGATCAAGAATTTTACTTGCTAAGGTTACTTCTATTATCTTACAATTCCCTTTGTTGTTCAGCTTCCAAATATGCTGGGTATGTGCTGTCTGTCCATATAACCAGCACGGTAATCTCTTACAATCATTTTTGTTTCAATCTTTAATATCCATTTATTTATTTTGGATTACCATTTCATTCCTGCATTTCACATTAATGATACTGAAATTAACTTTGGGTTTACTTATAATTCCTTCCCCCTATCCCTATTCTCTTCTGAAAACAGAAAGATGTTAATGGACTTTGAATTTTAAAATGATGGAACATCTGTAAACAGTTTGCTGGTGATAATTAGTTTGGGGGACAGGTTTTAACCATAGAAATTCTCCACTATGACATAAAAAGGAGGAAATTATTTGAAAGAAGGACTTCTGTTTGGGACCTTCTGCGGAGGATAATTGTTTATGATTATTTATTGGTTACATGTTAGATATTAAAGTGCACCATTTTTTTGGCCTTCTATTATATTTGTAGAATATGTGAACATAAATGATACACCTTTTTTTTTTGGATGTCTTCTTGACATTACTCATCAATTCAAAACTTGTGAGGAACCATGAATTTAGAAAATGTGGGTATGTGTTTTTCTTGATGCCACCTTGTGCACTAAGTATCTCATATATTAGCAAAAGGAATTAACTTCTCACGACAATATTTTATGTTCTAGTTACTTTTTATTCCTTGTTAATATTATTTCAAGATAGGGTGGATTATATGATAAACATAATTTTTTTTATTTTCACCTTGGATGAGCTTTGGTGGGTATAATCTCATCACTATAAGTTCTTGAATCAATAAAGAAGAGTCATGCAAGCATAGTTCTTTTAATTTAACATTCTTAGAAATGTGGGTTATGAGTCTAACTCAATCCTACAAAACCGACTTATAAGATGAAGGTTGTCCTCCTACTTATATACACTAATTTGGACTCATCATTAGTCAATGTCGAATCTCTAACACATCTCCCTTGTGTTGAGGATTGGACATCTTGAACGTTCGAACATGAAATTCACAAAATTGGATATTTATGAGCGGTTCAATAGCAGCTCGATAGCAGGTAGCATGACTGGTCCAACAACAGGCTGCTAGGATAGGCTCTAATACCATATTAGAAATGTGGGTTATGAGTCTAACTCAACCATACAAAATTGGCTTGTAAGGGTGAAAGTTGTTCCCCATTTATATATATTAATTTGGCTTCATTATTAGTTGATATGGAATCTCTAATGAATATAATCAATATGTTGGTCATGTTTAACTTCTGTAAAAATAAATCATGCACCCAATGTTTCTTTTTGGTTTAATAACAATTTTTGGCTACTAACACTGGTAATATTGTTAGTGTTTTATGAAAAACAAATATCTGTTCAGTATGCAAATATAACATCATCTCCACCTGATGGGAAAAAGCTTGGTTGTTATTGTTGAATGCAAATATAACATCACAGAATTTGATTTGTACATTGTTTCTCCCAAATCATTTGAGTCTCATTGTTGACTCATATTCAGGATGCATGCAGTTGCTCTGATTTAGCATCTGATAGACTAAATCCGTAACACATGGTATAAGGATGAATTATGTTTTTATTTGTGGTTAAGGTTGTTCAGAGGAAGTTAGATAGATTTAGAGCAGTGATGCAATCAGATTTACCTTACAAGCTATAAAACTAATTGAGTGAAAAATTGAACTGTGGAAATAACATGATGATTGGAGCTCGTTCATGGTACAGATATTGAGTTTAAGAATTAGTTCCATAAAAATGAGCCTGAGACATGAGAATTTATGATGAAAATGTAAAAAGGGGTAGGGGTTAACCGATTGAACATGAGCATAATCTTGATTGAAATTATTATGATTATAAACTGTAGAAAAAAAATGTTGTGTAACAACATAAGGCTGAATGGTGAAAGATAACGAGGTAGCTCCTTATGTCTGTGATATCAGACTTGTGCTCAATTAGGTCTTACAAATTTTTTATGCAAAATTATATTTCCCTTGCATACAGGTTCATAAAATTTCATTATTTCACTTGTTTGTGTTGAGAGATAAAAGTGACCATTAGTGATTAAGATAGGAAAATCAATTTGCGCAGCGAAGAGTGAGCAATGAGAGGGCAAGTGAAACAAAAGATAGGGAGTGTTATAAAATGGGAGAAGAGAATACTTAAATTAGCTAGTCTCGTTAATTGCAGTGCTGGTGCATTTTGTCTCATTCTTGTAGCGTTTTAAGTTATTTGGTGCTTTCCTGTTGATGCAGATGGGCCCAGGATTACCTGTATCAATACAATCATTATCCAAAGCAGCAGATAACTACAAGAAAACGCATGTGGTATGACATGTGGATATGGCAAATGTGGGTTTTCAACATGAATCCAAGTTTAGATGAACATACGTTGTCGTAGGTTTTTTGTTCATTACCATAGATTATGTAACCTTTGTTTAGTGATATATGTGGCAATAAGTGAAAATTTTGACATTTTTTGTGAGCTTGTTGAATTTTCGGGTCGCCTAATGGTGTATCATGTTCCTCATTGCAACACTGAAAATTATGGCTTGCTAAATTTATTCTTTAAAGTAATACTGGCCAACTCTTTGATACCTGGACTTAATGGTTTATTGTTTCTCTTTAAACTTGCTTTACTGATAATGTGCAAACTGATTTTACTTGACAGATACTTTTTTCAATCCTTTACAACGTGCATTAATTTATTTTTTAATCTTAGAGTTGAATTTACAATATTTCATCGTATCGTGTCCTTTAAATGATCCAAGCCCCCGGAAGTTGGATAATAAACCGTTCACTTGTGTTCTGTTCAATTTGTACGTTTGATATGTAGAATGGTAATTTCATTTTTACATAATGAAACGCGTGTTTCTTTTCATGTTTGTTGATGCCCCGTTGTCATCATGTATGATGGTGTTTAATGCTGCATGATTTGAGATGTAACCTTTATATATATAAAGATGTATCCTTGTATATGTATTAATTTCTACACTCTTTTTTTTAATTATTGAATTTTTGAAAAAAAATTATATTTTTATTTATTTGTCATTTTTAAAGTTTAAAATGATATTATTTTTTATTAATTGTATTTTTATTTTTATTTAATCTTTAATTTATACATGTATTTATTATAGATAAAAAAACGAAAATAATATTATTTAAATATTTTTTCACTTAACTTTTATGTCTTGAATTAATTTAAGACAGTAGCAATATTTGATGAGAATGACCTTTTTTACCAATCATATCGAGGGATGACTGAGTGGAGAAAAATTTAGGTTTTTTAGAATAATTTTTACTTTCATATAATCATCTAACTAAACTAATTTTCGTTTTAACAGGCATTCTTCAAAATGCATTTAGATCACAGTAGATTATATTTCTCATCTATTCTATAATCAACTGTGGATCAGGATGGATATTTTATTTTAAGTAACTTTTATCTTTATTTCGATTTCATTTCTAGTTTGAAATCACTATTTTTGTAACGAGACTGTAATATACAAATTAAGATTGATTTAAGGTTGGGATTTGATATTTTAAAATTTGTATGCTAATGATTTGGGGGTTGCTTCTGTGTATACATTTTGCAATGATGGATGCATATGTAATTTTATAAATACTCGTGAAGCTTTTTAAAATAGTTTATTGAAAATATTTGTGTCATTAATTTTAATGCGTGTATAGAACAAAAAGTCTAAGGACATTTCCGATGTACGTTGTTTATATAAATTTATATAACTTATTATGTTATATAAATTTAAATAGTTTAATAAAATTTCACTCTAATTTTAAGATTGTTAAAATGAGTATTTAATTAAAAATAATTTTTTATTAGTATAAATTAATTAAATAATGCTACTTATTTAAACAATTCATTTAACAAACTTATTATCAAATAATCAATTTCAATGAATTTTTGTAAAATAATGTCACTTAACTTTAAAAAAGCCACTTGCGTTGAAGATATTTTAACAATTAACAAGTGGAGCATGCTGATTAGCTTAAATGAAATTATTGATTAATATTTAAGATTAAAATTTATTGATTTTTTAGATGAAAGTATGTAAATACAAATGCAACTAATCAGATTATGTAGTTTAATTGTATGTTTAACTAATACTGACACATTCAACTCACTTGATATCCTTTTCAGAAATGCTCAAAAGTCAAGACTATGAAAATGAGTTAATGATCATTTAGACTTTAACATACTAAAACTGTGGGCAGGTGAATTGGTCCACATTTGTTTAGAAAAAATCATATAATTTTGCATTTTTTTCTTCTTCTAATTACTAGCTTATTATCTTTTTCTAATAAATTGTATAAGCTATTAAAATTAATGGGATTTAATTCATTTTAATTTTTAAAACATTCCTCACAGCGATTTTATGCATCATGACTCTTTGCTTTCCTTTTTCATGCCATAATATTGCTTCTTTTTTTTTTTTGTTTTGTACTTCCACAATATGGCTTTGCCAATAATTATAGTTCTCAAAATTCAATTATTGTATTTCTCAAGTAAAATGAGAAAGAAAAATTAGTAGAGAAGCCATTTCTATAATGCCACCCTTACTCCATTTCGGCATCCTTAATTTAATGATTTTATATTGACATTGGATTATTTTCCTCTAATTTTTGGTGGGCACATAATTTTGTCGGAGAGATTGATGTTTGTAAGTCTACGCAAAACGCGAAAGGAGACTACGATAGCTTCGTACTAAGCATATCATGATTCATGCCCACGGAGACGATAATCAACTGTGAAATTTCATGAAAATGCATGAAAATCTTAAATATTCAATTAAGTCAATGAGAATCCATGTTTTAAATTTCAACTTTGCTTTATCGCATTCGGCGCTGACAAGTTCATATGTTTCCTAAGAAAAAAACATATACTAACAGAAAAAAGACAATATTAATCATTGAGTCTGTTAAACATTATACATACTGTAAATATATCAAATTATTATAAACTTACAATATACTACCTTGTGTTTGTTTGAAAACAAGTTTAAACCAAGTTGAATGGAAATTTTCCAAATTTTATTGCATAATATCAAAGTTATTAAATGATATATTAAATTTAACGTGAATTAAGTGGATGTAACTATAATTTTAAGTAAATATTTAATGTGTAGATTAATTGACACTATTTTAATTTAGATTAATTAATAATAATTAATTTGACTCTTTAATATGTAATTATATTAAATATTTAAAGAGATAATTTTATTGTTAGTAGTAATTTTATTTGTTTCCACCAAAATTGTTTCTCTAAAAATTATTTATGTTTAATAAAATATTATTTTGTAGGATGTTGCATCATATATAATGTTTATATTAATAATTTAAATTTTATTAAATAAAAGTATCCAAGAGAGCAAAGCTTTACTAAGTTTTTTTTTTTTTTTTTTTATGTAGTATATACATTTTTCTTTTTGTCATCAAATCAAGTTTTCAAAGGCATTAATTTGCTATTTGAATGTATCCCTTGGCTAAATAAATCACAGGCATGCATGGGAGCCACGACCATAACGTATCATTATCCAAGTGCTACATATTGCTACATATTTCTCATTCGATGGACAACACTTTTTAAAAAGATTTTTTAACATGTAGAGATCAGTTGAGTGCTTACAATTAAATATAATTCTTTGCAGCTTTAACTTGTCTAATAATCTTTTATGAGTCTCTATTGACATCTCAGTATACTATTGATATCTTATCCTGTCTAGTAGTATTGACAATATCTTCTTACTCTCCCACTTTATTTAGTAAAAAACCCTTAATTCATATAAAATCTTTTTTGATAAAATACTTATCATCACCTTTGAAGCTGTAGTTTATTTTATATTATTTATTATTGAAAAATTTACAAAATTTTATTTGTTTTCCAATCTTTTTGGTATGTTAACTACATAAGGAAAGGGAATGTTTATGAAATATGTTTTAAAACTTATAAGTATTTAATAATTTTTTATCTCGTGTATAATTTTGTAATGGAAATTATTTTACAATAAAGTATCAGATATAAAAGAATAAAATAATCCAATTCTCATCCATTCCTTTGTCGGGTCACGACTATATTCAACGAACGTCGATAGTGCAAATCTAAAAAATTTATGATGAAAGAAAAATGGACGGAGCAAACTTTTTAAGCCAACTGTCTAAGACAACTATGTCTTTGACTAAACCAATTCGATCTATTTAGACTAAATGAAAACGAGTGTTTTTAAGATAAGGTTAAAGAAATAAAAGAAAAAAATTAATTTTTTTATAAGATTAAAATTATAAAATTACTCAATACTGTTTTAAAATTATTAATGTAAGTAAAAAGTATCTTAAATATTTTTCAATCGATGTCTATAACGTTTCATGAAAAAGCCTTGTTTATAAATGTTTAATATATGTTAAATGAAAATTTTTCTTGTCTTCCTTATTTTTGTAATCAATTGCAGAAATTTCTTTTGTTCCACTTTAACTACCTCTAAATATTAATATAAATAAATAAATAAATAAATAAATAAATAAAGTAGAAATTGTCACACTTGCATGATAGACATAGTAAAACCGAGTCAAACTGATCACCACATGGGTTTATCCAAAAGTCGACATGGTAATGATTAAAAGTCAACAATTTTCGTTAATTGGATAAAAGTGTACTTTTGCATCTAAAGTTATGATGGGATGGTATTAAAAGTAACAATACAAGTATATTATAGTAGTTTTTATAAATTTTTAATTTTAAATTATTTGAGGATATTTATAATGCGTTCTTAAAATAAAAATATAATTTTTATTATTTGTTCATAAATACACAGTACAAAAACATTAAATACATTTAATTAAATATCTTTAACTGTATTAAATAATGTTTATATTTTTTACATAATAATTTTGTTTTTTTAATCTATATCTTCACTCAAAATAAAATTCAACTAATAATAATAATAAAACTATGAATAATACTGACTTTTAAAGTAACAGCAATCATCTACCTCCTATAAAAAAAAATTATAAATCAACAAATAAAATAGACAATGATGGAAAAAAGTAAAAAAAAAAAAAAAATCTAAATATGTTGCTGAATATTATATTCAAGTACTTTTAATTTTAGATTATTTAACAAGTAAATGTTTGGTCAATAGATCAGCCAATACCCTGAAAGAAAGAAATTATATAAGGAGTTAAATTATACATCACTACAATAATACCATTTTAAATTAATCACTCGTTAATAAAGCGAGGTAAAATTAAAATGAGATAAATGATTTTTTTGGGTTAAATTAATAAAATTTTCACATATGTACTGGCATAAATAAATTCTTATTTTACTTTTAACATTTTCTAGTTCTAAGGTCGAAGAGTTAAAATCCTTTTTTATTTTTTTGTTGAAAATATTGAAGACGCCTAGCACTCTATCAAAGTGTTTTTCTGCTAATATTGAGGAGTGTTTACTTTGAGTGACATGTGTTTTAATGCCACTCTCATTCAATTAAACTGTTTTTCATTTAAAATATTTTTGTTTTTTTATTAATATATCAATAATCTAAAAACCATATAAAAATTAATAGGAGTGATAGTAAAAAAGTTCACCCGAAAGTGATTTGTTCTGAAGTGTTCGACATTATTTCTTTTACTTATTGAAGAATGGCACCATAAATAGTATTTGAAATTGAAACTTTTTCCTATAAACAATTGGAGTAAGCGCCTAATCTAACTCCTCAATTAATGAGACAGGTTGCGTGTTAAATCAAGAGTCACATATACAAGATTAGGATAAAATTTTATAATATTATAATTTTAATGATATTTTAAGAAAATAAATTTTATAAATATGGTTTCATTAAATTTAAAGTATTTATAAAATAGATCATATTCATAAGTTTTCATAAAATTTTAAAATTAATTAATATTTTATTACTGGCTAAATTGTAATTTTAGTTTCTTTTAAATTCTTATCCACAATTTTATTTTTTATTTTAAAAAATTAGTCACATCTTCAATCTTATATATGTATATATTTATTTTTTTATTATTTATATTTTAATTTATGAAATTACTTTTTATGATACCTTAAATAAATATATTAGGTTCAAGGTTTAATTGAATAAAGAAATATAAAATTAAAAATTAAACAAACATTATATTTTTTAAAAATAAAAGACTAAAATTTAAGCTTTATTATATCACTTTATTTTAATATTTAATATGATATTTAAAATATAAATAAACAATTACTAACAAATTACATAATTACAAATATCTAAATTGAATTAAATTTTATACACATCATCATTAAGATAATACCACATTATCTAACACTTACAGTCACATTGATGTTATCACTACATTAAATTTTACTTTTAATGTCAATAAACTAATTTTCAGCATTTTATTTAATTTGAATCACATTAAAGTATATATACCTTTATTTTTTTTTTAATTTGGAGTATCTCCTGATTAAGAGAAAAATAATAGTATATTAAGATATTGAAATTCATTTATGCTTTTATATATACGAATTTAAAAGTTAATCCATTGAATCCATGATTAAGAGACTTAATTATCCACCAGTCGTATCAGGTTAATGTTATACTGAAAACATTATAAAAACCATGCTTTTTCCCCTTAAAGCATTTCCCCAGAGCTCTATTCTTACCATCGTTTCTTTTGTTTTGCATGGTTATTAATTTAGAGCGAGTCAACTTCTCTAAATATCTTTGTCTTTATTTTGAAAATTTTCTTCCCATCCATGATCTGCTCCAAAAAACGAAAGAAAAGCGCGTTAAGTTGGTGCAGCCAAGTTTGAAAATTAGAGCAAATATAATTTTCTACTTTCTATACTTCTTTCTTATGTCTAACTCTGTCCCTTCCCTTTTCTCTCTGCATGCATAAACTCCTTTGCCTAAACCCTCTATAAATATCATGCATGTTTTATCCTTCTAAAAGCAACTTCACAAATCACACATCCACTCAACACAAAAGTCTTATCTAGTAGCTATTTGTGCCTCAAATTGAAACTAGCTATAGATATGGCTTCCCTTAAATACTTGTTTGTTGCAGTATCAATTATTTCTTTCTTAGCCTTTCCTAGCAATGCACAACTATCTCCCACCTTCTATGCCAAAACTTGCCCCAACCTTCAAACCATAGTGCGCAGTGCAATGAGGCAAGCTGTGGCTAGAGAAGCCAGGCTTGGTGCCTCTATTCTTCGCTTGTTCTTTCATGATTGCTTTGTAAATGTAAAATCTCTAGCTACCCCTCTTTGCCTTTATAGCTCAAAATATTCTTAGTTACTAAATTAAGCTACTTATAAGCTCACATTTATTTCATATATAGGCTAGCTAGGATCAACTATATGACCAAATAGAGATCAAATTTACATTATCCTCTGGATTTTCAATATCAGACCTTCTTTTCTCTTTTTATTTTTGTGGGTTACGTGCATCTCAAACCTTTTATTGCAATAAAAGATGAGTTTCGTGTGCATTATTTTGTAATATTGTTATGGAATCTAGTATGACCTCAACTTAGCATATAAGACATTCTAAAACTAATGCAACTTTGTAAGTTACTATAAGAAGTCTTTTCAGTAAATAACTAGCCATTACTGGATCTTAACAATTTGGACAAGAGATTTTAGATTCAAGTTATGAAATTTTTAAGGTGGCCCAGAAAAATTATACATTTAGTTTAATTTAATTATTTCTTTGCTTGCAGGGCTGTGATGGATCAATCTTATTGGACGACACTGCCACCTTTACCGGGGAGAAAAATGCAGCACCTAACAGAAATTCAGCCAGAGGTTTCGAAGTCATTGATACCATTAAAACCAACGTTGAAGCTGCTTGCAAAGGCACTGTGTCTTGTGCAGATATTCTAGCACTTGCCACAAGGGATGGAGTAGTGCTGGTGAGACAATTTTCCATAATTTATTTGGCAATACAATTTGACAAGTTATAGCAATATACTATATAATATAATTTTTAATAATTTTTATTGATTAACATTTAAAAATTATAAAATTTTATGAGTCTCACTTTATTTTATTTTTAATGAATCACACTTATAATTTTATATTTTTTAATAAATTTTAATTAATAATTATAAGTGTTAGAAAGTAAATTGTTAACAATTTTTTATAGCATATAAAATGCACTTAAGTAGGGATCTAAAAGACTTAAAAATGGGTCTAGAATATATATAATACGTCTTACAAGTAAAAGAAAGAGAAGGAACAAGGGAAATAAAAAAGAGTGGAAGGCATTATTGGAGGTCAAATATGCCCACTCATGTCCCACAACTTAGCTGACTTGAGGGGAATGAGTCTAAATTCTTCCCCTTATAGGAAAACAGATCTTAGTGTGGAAAAGTTAGGCACAAGATTTTAGGGAGAGTGCAGATGTTCTAATAAGAAAGGCATTTTAGGATGTATAGATAAAACAAACATTATGATCGATTACATTAAGGACATAATCAACTAGAATAATGTATTTAACATCATTAATTACCGAATCACGTACCATTACTATGCATATAATATTAAAATAAAGAGTAATGATACATGAATATTTTTTTATTATAAATACTTTGTTAATATTTTTTATCTTTTTCTTTTTATCACATATCTATATTTTTTTTTACTTTTATTTTTTAGATGTTATATAGTATATGGAAGTCTATTAGTTATTTTCCTAAAATAAAATATAAGCAGTAGGATGCAAGCTTTTTCATTCTCCTATTGAGATTATGTGCTGATCTCAATGAAATTTCAACGTGTAGTCGTTCTCACAAGTAGCTAACTTGATGTTGGTTTCTTTATTTCTATGTTCTTCGACATGAGCCTATTTTCAGACCTTGTCTCTTACTTTCGGTTTCACTTTTCTAGTATAATAGATCATCATGCAATGTAGTGGGGCATCTAATAATATCACACAAAATACACACATTAAACAAAACAAAAAAAAAAATCAATGTTCACGTGCCATGCCTATCTTATCTCTTTATGAACAGAATTCCACATTATCATCTCTAGCAAAAAAAATAAAATAAGAAATTTTGTGGTACACTTGAAAATTTAAGGGTTCTTACAGTGATATTGAAGAACCATCTCTTTTAGTGTATCAAAACTCATTCATGTGTTAACTAAAAAACACCTATACCAAAATCCTTAAATTTTCCTAGATATCATAACAACATTCTTAGTTTAAATTGCAGTCATGGTGGTGATTTCCTTATGTTTCTTAATACTGCAAACATATGCAGCCGAGGTGTGGCTACAATTGTAGTCGCATTGAGATCACAAACACTCTAAAAATCTTGATATTGTCATTGGAATCACAGTTGTACACCGTTTTTTAAAACTTGGACAACCCTCATGAAATAAACCTTGGTATTACAATAATTATGTCTTGTTTTCACTACTTTATAACTCAGTAATTTTTAATTCATTATGATTTGCAGCTAGGAGGGCCCTCATGGACAGTCCCTCTTGGAAGAAGAGATGCAAGAACAGCAAGCCAGAGTGCAGCAAACAACCAAATCCCTTCACCATTCTCCGACCTCTCAACCCTCACCTCCATGTTTGCAGCCAAAGGCCTAACTGCGCGTGACTTGACCGTGCTCTCAGGAGGCCACACCATAGGCCAAGCCCAGTGCCAATTCTTCAGGAATCGCATATACAATGAAACAAACATTGACACCAACTTTGCCACCACTAGAAGGGCCAATTGCCCTACTTCTGGTGGGAACACCAACCTGGCCCCTCTTGACACCCTCACCCCAACCCGTTTTGACAATAATTACTACACTGACCTTGTGAACCAACGTGGCCTTCTCCACTCTGACCAAGTGCTTTTCAATGGTGGGTCTCAGGATGCCCTTGTGAGGACTTACAGTGGCAATAATGTTGCCTTTTTCAGGGACTTTGCTGCTGCCATGGTGAAGTTGGGCAATATTAGTCCTCTCACTGGGACTAGTGGGGAGATAAGAAGGAATTGCAGGGTTGTGAATTGATGATAATATGTTATAATAGTAGCAATGATGGATTGGCATTTAATTCATGTTTGTGTTGCCTTTTTGTGGAGCTGATGATGATAATAACAAAGGGACCCATCAGCTGTTGGTAGTAGTGACGTGTTAGAGATCAAGAGAGATTAGTTAATTCCAAGGTCTTGATCTTAAGCTTGACTAGATCTTGGGTTATATTAATGTAGTATTCTTCTGCCTGTAATTTGTGCATGTGTTATTTTGTTGAAAGTGAAGAAATTGGAAATTTTGTTTTAAAAAATTCTTCATGGTAGAATTTTGTTGAGTAATGATTAATGAAAACCTTTTCAAACACTTTATTAAATGTGTTTGGAAATATCTTTCTTACTCAACAAATTATGTGAAAAAACTAAAAAACGCAGAAGCTACAATAGAAAGCTTTTATGCTAATATAAAAAATCACAACAATGACAGACGATCAAACATGTTATAATGTTTATCAATTTTTGTTATCTCTTTTATTTTATTACATTATATAGTATTATCAATTATCATATTTGTACTTTTATCATCTTTCTTTTTCTCTCTCACTACCTATCAAATAATTTATTGGTAGTGTGCTCTAATGTAGAATTTGTTCAAGGATCCACAAATTTAGATAAATATTTAATGTGTTCTTTGATGAGAGGAGTGATTTTTGGAAGAAAATATCATGCTCCTTGATTAGAATCTCTAAATAATTCGAATGGTTTAGGCTTGAATAGACTGAAAAAATACAAACGATCTTGACAAGAATGTTATTTTGTGAATAACATAGTTATAAAGATTAATATAGTCAATTATGTGTCTTTTAAAAGTTGGTCAGTTACTTTTCTTCTAAATTTTTTCTTATTTGTAAGCCATTAATAACATGTGGGAAGAGCTTGTACAACTGTCACAAAATCTGGAAAAAAAAAATCAAGATTTTGAACTTTTTTTTTTTTTCATGACTCCTCTTAATGAGATACAAGATCTAATAAAACAAAAATCACTTTTATTTTACTATACATGTTAAGTTGACTTAAATAAGTCATATTGAAATGATATATTTTTTTGCATTCCTATTTGTTTTTAATTAGACTATATCATCACTTAGTCTAGCCTCAAAAAAGATTAGATAGAAACTTAATGAAGTAAACAAATTTATTCATTGGAAAAGAAGAGATAAAGGGGTTTGAACTCTGTATAGTTCTTTGTTTTAAACTCCACCGATTCTTAAGACTCGCGGACTATCAACCACCATCTTTCAAAATTTAATTATATTTTTTCTTTATTATTTGACTGAATTAAACATGAACGTATGAATTGATATCTTTTATATTATCTATGCGTTGTAAAGATGTCCTATGTGAATGTATTGATTTAGTTGTCTATTGATATATATATAATCTAGCATGCCATTTTGTGAAGTAAAAATAATTCACCAATTATTTTTAAAAGAGTTTTTTACACTAGCTATTATATAATTAATATAGATCGCCACGTAAAGTAAAATTGTTATATATTATAATAATCACTTAAAAACCTATATTGGAAGTGTTCTTTAATTGATTTACATCAAAATTCAACTCTGGTATTTGCTTCAATATTTTGAACTATGGCACAAATTTCGTAACGTTGATAGGGTCACAAGACTTGAGTTATAAATTTAAAATACATGTTATGGTCAGCTTCAATTCGTACTTTGTTGACTTCATATGATTTCAATTTAAATGATTTTCACTTTGGTCCCCTTTAAAGGATATTCTGATTGCAGCCATTGAAAAAGGGAAAAGCTTACACTGCTCAATTACTTTCACATGATCATATCTAGATTATGATTCTCGCATCCAAAGCTAGCAAGTAGCAATAGCCAATAACGGGTGTTTTTGTTAAAAGAAGCAAAAGTAGTAAGCAGGTTTCTGAAATTCCCAGCTTCTATAAACTATATATGATTGCCAAATGTGTCATTTTGAAAGCTGTAAGGAAAATATGCTATGTCATGCTAATCATAAAAATTAAAAATGGTTTTTTTTTTTTTAAAATAAAATAAATGGGGAAGCTATCCACGATTTTTTCTACCCTAAATGTTTCATTGCCGCCTAGACTACACTTTTGTCAAGGGTCACTTTATTTATTTATTTTCTTTATGTCCATTTCTATTTTTGGTACTTCGTTATTTAGTTTATTTGTTTACAGAAAGCATGGCCATTGGCCATACCATGGAAATTGGAAAGACAGTGTCTGCCAAATTTATATTTGTATTCATTTCAATTTTTCGTTTGTCAGTATTGTGACTACCGACTATTCAACCAAATGCATTGGATTCAATGAATGCACACTAATTGGATAAACTCTGCCCAAGAATGTAATGCTATATTTCTGTAAATTAGTTGATATATCAATATCATCTTCTTTCTATCGAATTTACACGGTGAACTTTTGTTGTTTTTAATTTTGCTCTTACATTACAATTGGGCATATAATATTGTTATACTAGTGAGAAAAAAAATCTGAATCCTTTAATTATATATTAATGCTTAAGACTTAAATATTGTATATGATTACTTAAAAAAAGTTATGTAACTTTAAATTTTTTTTACATGAATATATTTTAATTTTGATTATTTATGATAAAATCTAATAATTTATATTTATTTTATTATAAAAATAATTAATATTTATTTTTCTCATTTTCACATAAAAAAAACTCCTTTCACATACTACATTTCCAAAATTCAATATCTATTTATCTCTATATAAAAATAAGTGGGATTGTATTAAATTTTGCAAATGTCGGCAAAAATTTCATATAAATCTCTCTCATGAAATTATTATGTCATTTATATGACAAGGGAATATTATATTCTGATTTTTTAAAAATAAATGATTATATTAAAAAGGCTGACTTCTTGCAAGTCAAATAATTTTAGAATATTTTTGTATAAGATAAAGCATAATTTAGAATATTTAATTTTTTATTAAAGTTATATTTGAATAAACTTTTTAATAAGTATTTATGAGAGAAAATTAAGAAAGGAAAATGATAAACGTTCCTCTTGTAAGCTATAATTAACTTATAAATAAATGAATTTTTACTTATAGAAAGATATATTTTATTTTATTTTTATATTTTTTTTATGATTTTTTGTGAAAATTTATTTAAACAGAACCTACTTTTTGAATAACAATTTTTGAGTTGAAGATTAGTTACAAAATTTTCTAGTCAAAGTAAAATTATTAAATAATTATATTTTATTTATCTTATTAATATAGTAGTCAAATTTTAAATTACATCTTATTAAAGTCTAACTTTGTTTATTATATTTCATTTCTCTATAGCGTTTAATTAAAGATAATTTAAGAAAGGAATGTTAATTCTATAAAAAAATTGAGAGTGTCAAATACAATATAACTACATGTTTTAGGTTTTAACCAGCGAAATGGATGAAAACTACTAATGCTGAAAAATAAAAATAAAAACTAAAATTAAAAAATTGGCCAGGTTAGAAAATGAAAGAGGTTAATTTCCATGTGTCGTTATAAAAATAAACAAATTTTATTGTATGTTTAGATTTTAGATAGAAGAATTTTATGAGCATGTTTATTCTCTTTTTGTTTTCTTTTTACTTTATACATTAAAATAAAAAACGTACATTAAAATTTGCAAAAATTATTTCTAATTTTTATTCAATGATAATCTTATAATTAATAATTAAATATTATTGGTATAAAAGTTTCTGTACTTTAATTACATTATAATAATTTTTTTTTGTCAATTATTCTAAGCTTTGATTGATAAAAGAAAAATAAAAAAAGAGAATATAAAAATAATATGTGTTGTTTAACGTGCGAGAGAGTAAAAATATTTTTAAAAATAACGAAATAATTTATTTATTATTATTTTGTTTGTATTTTTTAAAATTATTTATTTTTAATCACATATGTTTAATTTTTATCTTTTTTTATATTTTTGTATTTTCATCTATTTTTATTTATCTCTACTCCACTAAAAGAAGACTAGGAATAATCTTTGTTTAATGTATTCTTAGGATTACTCTGAGTTTGGATGATGTCATCAAGTCACCAAGTGCTATGCACTAATAAAATAAAATTGAAAAAACTTATTACAATATACATAGCTACAATTGTAATAAATGAAAAATATTATTTATATTATTTGCATACATACATAAATTATTTACTTATACATCAGTAATATAATTTATTAAACTCAATGGAAAGTACTTATGAAAAAGGTAGCTGTAATTTTTTTTTTATTTTTCAAAGTATTTTTCCCCATCAATCAATATTTAAAAGATTAATTACTTGAAAAAAAATATGTATGATTTTTATTAGTATTTTAAAATATTGGTTAAAAAAATACTTGACATTGTTGTTAAATATTTTATTTTTCAACTAATTAATAATATTTTTTCAACTAATTAATAATATTTAGTATAACGTATGAGATGGTACTATAGTAATAATCTTATGATCACTTAATAAAAAGACTCATTAAATTTTAAGTATATCAAGCTGTACCTTTGATTTAATGTCAATTCTTTTATTTCTTAAGTTGACAAATCCATAAACAAAGTCATAAATGATAAATGTATATAGAATAACGCTTTTCATTTTGAATGAATAAATTTTATTTAAGACATGTTTCATTTAATTAATTACATTTCTTTCTTCCTTTCAAAGCTGATCAAACTAACTGCATGAAGCCGTGAACCATCGGATGTTTCATTCATGGTCACAAAGATTTTTAAGGAACAGTATTTAATTAATAAATAAAGAAAATATCATATGTCTTTTAACGTTATCAAATGTTAAATACATATACTTATCATAAAAATCAAAATAATTATAAGAAGATTAAATATAAAAATAAAAATGTAAATACATTTATCATTATCACTTTTGACTCTTGAGTTACGAAGCCCCTTTCGTTTTAAATTCTCTAGTTAAGCTGTCTTAAAGTAATGCTTTTCTCATTATTACGTTTGTATTTACAAGCACGGCATCGATAACCGCTACGACATTAGATACTTACATTGCATGTAAATGCAACTACGTAACAACATTATACGAACATCGAATTTGGTTCGGTTCCCCTGCACCTTACCACACCAGATCACAGCTCCCTGTCATCACGATCTCTTCACGCACCAGCTTGACGGCTTTGATTCGCGCGTGTTTCCACTTCTCTGAAACTCGCGTGAGCTCACTCTCTTTCCCCATCCTTAAACAAAATAGACAGAGCAATAAAAGAAAAAGCAAGAAAGGGAATAGAGAGAGAAAGAGAGGAGAGAGAAACGAACAAGAGTGTTTCTCACGTCACATGGCCTCCATGTCCTTGGGGCACCACCACCACTACCACCAACCGCTGGCGACCGTGACTATGCAACCTCAGCCGCAACCCGAAGTGCCTCGCCGGAGCTCCGATATGGAGACTGATAAGGTACTTCCGCTCATTGCACTCATCGCTGAACCTTCTCTCTCGCTTTATTCACTTTCGTGTGATTTCCGACTTGCCGGAGCTCCGATCTCCGTCGATTCGCCTTGGAAGCTTCGGCGTTGCGGGAATTTGAGCGATCTACTGGTTTTCCGTGCTCGCCGGAGAAAATATCCGGCGACGCCGTTGATCGGAGTGGTTTTATTCTTCTCTCGGAGAGCGATGTTTATTCTCGTTGACGAATTCCAAAAATAGAAAAGAAAATTAGGTTTTACTTTTTTGGAGTGTATTTTGGTTGATGCTTTTATGGTAGGGATCTTAATGCTGAGGAAAATTGATGTTAGGCAGATTTTTCTGTCTTTGGTGTTGGAGAAAAGGGAAGGAATCAGAAGAACTGAAAATGTGGAATCCTGTGCTTTGTTTTTTTGTTTCCTTTAATTCAAGGAGAGAGATTCAGATTCTGATTAGGTGTGCTTAGCTTACCTGAGCAAACATTCTTATTTCACATTCTAAAATTTCCCACTGATATAAATTATCTTTTAGACTGTTTTGTTTTTAGGTCATGTTTCTTTCACTAATCTACTGTTAATTGTCTTTAGCTATATTAATTCTGTATTATTATATGGTTTATTATTGGGGTATAGTTTTTGTTTAAATCTTTTTGTTTGTGTGCGTTTGAGTATTGTCTTTCCTTTCCTTGTGGTGGATTGTTATTCAAAAGTACAAACGGTTATAGTTTGCTTTGCTTCAGGGAATTAGTGTCCTTAGATTCTCTATGTATGGCGTCTTAAGTTATATATTAAGGCATTTCTTTATGCTTTCTTGTGAACTGCGGTAACCTGATTTAACTTTAGCTGATGTGTGTGCTCTTCGAGCTCTTTACACTTTGCCTTTCTTCAACTTCACATTCTGAATTTTGGCTGATTTCTTCTGGTAACCCTCTGGTGCATATGTTCCATTGCTGTGTAATTTTCTTCTCATATAACTAGCACTTGTTTTAATCAGTGGACTGTTATGAGATACCCCCATTTCCTTCTTATATTTGCAGCTTCTCAAATTAACTTCAATGTCTATATGCATGTTTTTTGGCATGTCTGGGACGGCATGGATTTGATACTTGATAAACACATGATGTTACCATATTTTGGGGATGTTTCTAAACAAAATTATTGATGATGATTTCTATAAAGCTAAATTTAGAAGTTACTAAACAAGTTATGATTGATATTGTATCAATAAAAATTCTGACGATCAAGTACTGTATTAGGAGATTTGTTTTACTGCATTAAATATATAATTCTTGTTTAAGTTGCAGGATATGTCCGCTACTGTCATTGAAGGGAATGATGCCGTCACTGGCCACATAATCTCCACCACGATTGGGGGCAAAAATGGGGAACCTAAACAGGTGCGAATGTGTTCTAACTTCTAACCCCTTTCCTTCTCAGCTTACATTATTTTGAAAAAATTATGTTTCATGCCCTCTTAAATTGTATGTGATATTGTGTATAATGATTATTGTTTATATAACGATTTACTTCCTTATGGGGATAGGATGGAACTACAGTTAGTGGTTGGGGAATCAAAATTAATAAATTGTCCTTTACATTTAAGGCCATCCAAAAATATAATACTGGTTGTCAATCAGAGGTTGGCTTATTTCCGCAATGCCTACCTCATCTGATAATATTTTATTCTCCAACTATATGTCTTACATGATGTAAAATTTTGATGAATTTAATTATAATGCTTCAAAAACTTTATGCTTAAAATTGGTGATATTATCTGAGTTTCTTATTTATTCTTCATAAATAAATAAATTATTATGTTTGCGTTTTGATACCACTTGCAGACCATCAGTTACATGGCAGAGCGTGTTGTTGGCACTGGATCGTTTGGAGTTGTTTTCCAGGTATGGACGAACAATCACCAAGTTGACAACTATTCTTATTAAGCTTTCTCTTCTCTCAAGTTTCTCATTGTTTTCCACCACTGGATGGCATTCCTCGTTTACCTAAAACACAGGCAAAGTGCTTGGAGACTGGAGAGGCAGTGGCTATTAAAAAGGTTTTGCAAGACAGGCGGTACAAAAATCGGGAATTGCAGTTAATGCGCTTAATGGATCATCCAAATGTAATTTCCCTGAAGCACTGTTTCTTCTCCACAACAAGCAGAGATGAACTTTTTCTAAACTTGGTAATGGAATATGTCCCTGAGACAATGTACCGAGTTATAAAGCACTACAATACTATGAACCAGAGAATGCCTCTCATCTATGTGAAACTGTATACATATCAAGTATGAACTCTTCTATTCTATGTTTCCAATTTAGTTAATGTGTTGTTTCTAAATTTTGTAACAACTGAGATTGGATATGATGTTTAGATCTTTAGGGGATTAACATATATCCATACTGCACTGGGGGTTTGTCATAGGGATGTGAAGCCTCAAAATCTTTTGGTATGTTTTCTTTCAATTTTTTCCTCTATGAGTTGTATTTATTTATTCTAACCCTTTTGCATATATGACTACAGGTTCATCCTCTTACTCACCAAGTTAAGCTTTGTGATTTTGGGAGTGCCAAAGTTCTGGTATGTTCATCTGCATTGTTCTTGTACATATCATTGCTTCATGCACATATATACCCCCATGATAATGGAGGACTACTAAAATCACATACTGCCCAGTTGACATAGCTATGCTAAAGCTTTTATAAGATTTTTCCATAAATGCAATATTGATTTAACCTGTGTATGTGATGATTTGTTATTAGTAAATAGCAATTAAAACGATAATGATGCCAAGAACATTGACTCTGACCGATTTTTTCCTATTATATGAAAAATAAATGGAAGAAAAGTTATTGATTTTCATATCATGTATTTTTATTCAATTATCAATGTAATGGAGTTTCTCATGTTCACAACTTGCTAGGATATAGTTATGATATTATTTTTCCACAAAATATTTATATCAGGTCAAGGGTGAATCAAACATTTCATACATATGTTCACGTTACTATCGGGCTCCAGAACTAATATTTGGTGCAACAGAATACACAGCTTCTATTGATATCTGGTCAGCTGGTTGTGTTCTTGCTGAACTTCTTCTAGGACAGGTTATACTTTCTTGCAATCTATGAATTAATGTTGTTCATACTTAAGATTTTTCACCTTTCTGGGATATGTTATATTGACTTTGCATAGTTTCAAATGTTTGTTTAGCCATTATTTCCTGGAGAAAATCAGGTGGACCAACTTGTGGAAATTATTAAGGTGATGTCTCTTCTATATTAGTGTCTCAATGGATTGCAGAATATATCTACAGAGATCATTATTTAGGTGTCTTCTTGTAGGTTCTTGGTACTCCAACTCGAGAGGAAATTCGTTGCATGAACCCAAATTATACAGATTTTAGATTCCCTCAGATTAAAGCTCATCCCTGGCACAAGGTAAAGACATTTCTCATTCATCTTCCTTTTGATATTCAACAGTTGCAATTGGACTTTAAATTGTGGATTAAAAAGATGAAAAATTAGTTGTTAAAGTCAAATTCAATAACTTGCTTTACCAGTTACAACTAGATTTTTGAGAGCTCTTTCCTTTTTCTTGGTTTTGTAATTGATCTTGATAACATTGATTGATGTAACCTACTACCTCACCTAGTGGGATAAAGCTTGGTTGTTGGTTATTAGTCATTGGCTAGTGAATGATGTATTTGTTTTGAATTTTTTATGCTTTATGATTCAGGTTTTCCACAAGCGAATGCCTCCTGAGGCAATTGACCTTGCATCAAGACTTCTCCAATATTCACCTAGTCTCCGCTGCACTGCAGTAAGTAGGAAAAACCATGATACCTCCCTTCACTTGTCTCCTTAAAATAAAAGGAAAACATGCACAGGAAGAAGTTTTGCTTATTTTAACCTTGTTGCTATGATTTTAGATCTATTTCCCTTATGGCATGTTTTGGATTTGGTTAACGTAATTGGCATAATTTCCACCAATGGCTTTTATTATTTCAGCTGGAAGCATGTGCACATCCTTTTTTTGATGAGCTTCGCGAGCCAAATGCCCGTCTACCTAATGGCCGTCCACTGCCCCCACTTTTTAACTTCAAACAGGAGGTATATATCTAATTGGAATTTTTTATTCAATGTGACATGTCAAGACTGTTGCTTCGTTTACTGTTCATAATGTATTTGTCTGTATCTGTTCCGCATGATTCAAACCAAACACAAGGGAATCCAATTAACTATTTCTCATGTATCTAAATTGTGAACAGTATCTAACACCCAAATAATATATCTTAATCATTCATCATTCTGCAATGAAAACTTTGACTACAGTTAGCTGGAGCATCACCTGAACTGATCAATAGGCTCATCCCAGAGCATATTAGGCGGCAGACTGGAATCAGCTTCCCTCATTCTGCCAGTACATAGATGTAAAAGGATAATGAAATGATGAGTCAACCCATATAGCGATCAATGTGAATCAACAGACAGGCTGTTTATATATAACTGGGGGTCTCAGCCTAATCTGCAGTTTCTCCTCCCCCTTGTGAAGATGTATACATGTGCTGGCTGCTCAGCAAAGCATGAAATTGGCGATTCTGTCTAGTACTTCGTTCTAGTTAAAGCATACTTATCCCTGCATCTGTATATTGTTTTGGCCAGATTTCAGAAAGCTAGGAGTATAAAATGATAGCAATCATGTCTTCATAGGTAGAGGGGCCCGCCTGAATTGAGGGGCCCCTATAGTAGTTTGGCTTGCTTTTTCTGTGATCATATTCATGATGTCGTTTATAATATGCTTATGACAATCTCTTGATTCAAAACAAGAAATTTCTCCTTTGTTTAATACTCTGGTAACCCTCTTCCTTTTTGCAAAGAAGATTTTGTTTGTCACATGTGACCAGATTTGAGTGTGCTTTAGGCTGTTATCTGAAAGGAGTCACCAGATTGTGGTGGACAAGAGGAGAGGATTCAATCCAAAAGTTGATCACATAAGAAAAAATATAAATTCTATTTTTGTGTTGATACGAGGGTTAATATACACTGTTGTTATATATTCAATTATTTTTTTTAATGGAGTGCAAGTGTTGATTTGAAGTTTTAATATATAAGTGAAAAGTATCCACAAACTTCACTTGTATGATTTATTTATAGTCTATTAATAGAAATTTTCTAATATTTTACTCCTTGTATTCCTCCCAATTTCAATATTGTTGATACATGTTGAAAGAAGAGGATTGGACTTACCAGTTTCATTGAAAAACTGGTCATTGATTGAACAAAACTGGCTAATTTCACAATCACTTAGAATGAGTTGAACAGGTTGAAATCAAGAAAAATCAATAATGAAAAATTGATTCGAGCTGGATGTTTTAGTTTTTTTTTTTATAATTTTTTATTTAATCAAAAATAGTTTTTATCAATTCAAGGATAATTATGTAATAATATTTATGCTCGAAATTTACTTATAAATTTTTATTTTCATCTTTTAAGTTTATATAATTTTTTTATTTTTATAAAATATAGTATTTTTTATTTAATTTTTTAATATTTTTTATTTTGATTTTAATTTTTATAATTTTATTTTTATTTTAACCTGTTGTCAAATTTTTAATATTTACCAATTAGTTTATGTAATTTATTTTTTTTAATATAAGAATTTAAAAATAATTTATTAAATAAAATTATAAATTATTGATTTGTTAAATTTTTTGATATGGTAAATTAATGAATTATTATTGTTATTATATCATTAGTTAATATTATTTAACAACATAGATTAAAATAAAAGAATTTAAGGAGATGAAAATCAAATAAAATATTTAAATAACTAATTTTTTTTTTTATAAAGATTAAAAAATTCTTTAAGTTTATCTTTTGTTAATAATTAGATCATATACTAGTATGATAGTGTGATGTACAAGTAAATTGTAAAGAAAGTCGATTTTGTGTGAATATATATAAAAATGTTTATATATTTTTTAATTTTTGTTGTTAAAAAATAACATAAAATTAGTTAGATTTTATGTAATAATAAAATTAGTTGACAATTATTTCCATAGTAAAATAAATATTTAACTTTGAGATATTCATATAATTAATTTAAGATAATTTGATCAAGGTAGTAGAGTAAAATAATTATACTTTTATAAGGTTTTTTGTGTAAATACTACTAAACTAAACTCTACTAAATCACTTTTAAAATCAATTATTTAAACTGTTGTAATAAATTTTATGAATTTTATAAACTACAGTTCAAAAATATCAACAAATCTTAAATATGATAAAAAAAATATATTATAACAATAAAATTGTCACAAATATCAAAATTATTGATGATAATCATTAATTGTTGTAAGGTTTATCATATATCAATATTCAATCATAATATAATATCAATACATTATTGCTTTGAAAGTAACAAAATCATATATTACAATAATGTATTTTTTTAATTAATACAAATTTTGTTTTAATTATAAATATAAAGAATACATTATTACTT
>JAMLFT010001138.1:0-32955 GCA_026544285.1 Pachyrhizus erosus | reverse complement strand
GTTCGATCAATAAATGATATTATAAAGAATATCATTTATATTAATTAAAATAAAAAATATAACATATTTATAAAAATTAAAATAGGACATATTTATAAGAATTATAATAAAAAAAATATTTACATAGAAAAAATTATATACTTATAAAAACTAAAAAAAATAACATTTTAATATAAGAAAAAATTGATATCAGAATTAAAATACCTTCATTTTATAAGTATTTAGTTTGGCTGATGTTTTTTTTCTTTATTTTTATTTTTTTAACCTGTTGTCTTATGGAGGATCCCTTATCCTCCAAATTCAGAGTAACTTTCTGCTCTCCATCTCAATGATTTTATTCTTTTATCAAAAGGAAGAAGAAAACAACAAGCAGTTTTAATTTCAAAGTTTTGTGACACTAAATATGAATCAAACTAGCCTCAAGGTAACACAAATATTATCATTTACTACTCACTTCTTTGTAAGTCAGTGGTTATATAACATCAATCATTCATCAGTTAGCTGCACTTTTAATAAATCAAAAGAAGCAATTCATAAACATCAAGTCATTAGATAAAGTTCATTTATAAGTTTGGTCTTCAGCACAATTACACCTGAATGAAAAAATTCCGTAAAAAGAACTTACCACAATCAATGCAATCCCATGGTTCAATTTTATTTCTTCCTCCTGTGCAACACATGCACACAACACAAGAGGATAAGTATAATTTGAATTTAAGTGAGTAAAACACAAGTTGCAAAATTAGCATTCACACAAGAAGCACCTATCCAGTAAGTGCAACACAACTATAACTAATGCACCATAATTGATTAAATTGAATGAAGTTGGGTTACCAACTAAAAGAAAGTTAGGGTTTATTTATTTCTTGTTTTTAAAAGTAGAAAAACTAAAAAAAAAAAAAACTTGATTAATAGGAATTGCTTTTAAAACCTTTTTAAAACTAACAATTTTTTAAAAAAGAAATTTAAATCCAAGAAAACAAAACGTCAACTTTTGGTTTTCTATTTTCAGTTTTCTACTACTCATATTCTTTTTCTACACTTTTACATCTTTCTTCGTTTTTGTTCTTTAAAATAAGTTTTTGAAACTTATTTTATAAAACACTTTTTAAAATCTAAAAAACAAAAACACAATCAAACACACCCTTATTTTAAAAAAAAAAAAACTGTTTTAAGAAGTTGGTGTTTTCAAACAATTTTTATTGTGTTTTTTATTTTTAAAAAACAAAAAAATATTTTATATAACAACGAATAAATAGCTCCTAAATATTTGGTTCCTTCTTTGAATTTTGTCATTTCAAAAAAGATGTCTTATGTGACACTAAACAAAAAATATATATATTTATTAAATATTTGAATAACAGACACTTAAAAACAACCACATCCATAATTTTTTCGTGAAAAGTCTCTTCCATTAAAAGACACAGACACTTAAAAACAACCGCATAAAATTTTAGGTTTATCAACGGATTTTGATTTCATTTAATTAACCCAGGATTGCATCCAATCGAGCAATACATGCACATGTATTCAACGTACTTCAACATTACGTCCACATTCACCTTCCCATGCATTATGCTTTTTACATAGACAAATATCACACTTTAGCTTTAAGAGGTTAGTAACTTCCAATTTCAAAGTCTAGGTGTGGAAATTTGTGAAAATATAAACCTTTGTCGTTGAGGCTAGAAATTGATTGGAATTCTCCCGATACATGAATAGACAGACAAGTGGGATGTTTCTCAAGATTTTACAACAAGCACATACGCTTCAATTCCAATTCCTTTTTCACAGTTTAAAACTTAGTTTTCAGCATCATCATCACCAATCTCATTTTTCAAAACTCATAGTAAAATTTCTAAAAATGGAAATAGAGTGATTCCAAGTCCCCTAATTCAACTAACACATCTATTATAGTCTAAAAAATACAAGGCAAGTTCATACATAACCAGAACAGAATAGAATACATGAATTATAGCTGTTGTCCAGTATAAAGCACAAACAGAACATGTCATAGTATAAAATTCACTGTAAATCACATAAAACTCGAAACGCTCTGGGGTCCATTATGTTGAGAACTAGACAAATTGATCTACATTACCATGAAAGTTCTCAACTAGTGAATATGTATACCAGATGCAGGGGCATTTGTGAAACAAAAAATTCAAACAAGTTAGCAAGCACATATGTATTGATCTTAGTGTTTCATGCAATCTAAATGATTAAGGTTTGTTTTAAGTGCAGGCACTCTTAGAACAGGTCTGAAACAGAAATATGTTCAAGGTTCTATTTGTAAAATTTTCCTAACGAGTTCACAGAGTACACATTATGTGCACTCAACTAATCAATTAATAACTATTTTGAACATGCTGACTTGAAAACATTCTTATAATACGTAGGAATATCAAAATGCGGAGAAACTAAAAGCGTCTAAAAATAAGGTTTAATTCTCAAATGAATAAAATTTGCAAACTCAAAATCACAACAGGAAATTGGTATGATAATTATAAAGTTAGGCTCAAATCAAGACCATTTCATTGAAATCACATAACATTACATAGTGTGGTTCCTCCATTTCATAGGTAGGACTTATATTGATTTTAGAATATGCATAGAATTCCTTAAAATAGGTTCAAGTCAGAATATCAATCTTAAAAATCATCAAGTTGCAAACTTTACAAGATGGCTTCATTTATTCACATAATTTGTACAATTTACATTCAAACTCGACCCATAAACACTTTCTCACATCCTTAACACATCTAACTTTAATTTAATCATTTTACACTTAATTAAATCATGTAAATCAAAAATAACTTTTCATGACAGATTCAACTAACAATGGGGACATTCACAACATAATTTTTCGATACACAACTATATATATATAGCGTCACAAGGTAATTTAGGTACTCTTTTGGGCAATTGTAGTGATTGCTCTGAGTTGGGATTCGTCGACATTTGAGAGATTAACACTAATCTCCAGACAAACCAACGTGTGTGTATATAAATATATATACGTTAAACACATAAAACGATAATAATTAAAATCCAATTTTACTAAGTTACGATTGTATGACAACTTGTCGACAGCGAATCCCAAAATTCTCTCCTATGTCATTCTCTGTGCTACCTCTCACTCCCTCCTTACTTGAGGGTTCAAAGTCTTTCGTTGGCTATCCTTTGTGCTTATTACTCTCTAACCCTCTATTGGCATAGCTTTCTTTATAGGAACCAAATAAACAATGAGAGCACTTGAATTTGTGTAGGCAAGACCATGGCGTTTAAAGGATATGCATGGTTTGAGGATTTGAGAATTAAGACCGAGAGGAGGAGCTTGTGTGGAGTTACGGTTTACAGTGGGAAGGCGTTGAATCTGGGACCGTTAACGTGCAAGTTGGAGTGATAAAGCTTATAAGAATAAGAATAAGTGGGTGGTGGAAGCGGTTTCACGAGGAACCTCTAAGATGGTGTATATCACCACATCTTGGTAACAAAAAGAAAGAAAGAAAGAAAAAAAAAATAATGTATACATAGATTACCGGCTAGGATTAATAAAATAAAACGGATATATTTTTAATGAATAATAAAGACACAAATATGGCAGTTTAAATTGTTATGGCTAATTATAGAAATTAATTTAGGAATTGAATCAAAGAGACATACAATTAACATAGCAACCTTGAAGGTACACAAATTTAATTTAAAAGCATACAAGAATATAGAAATAATTCTTTTAATTATTGAGATTATACTTAGTTCTCAACTAGATCGTTTTAGAATTTTGAATAATTCTAAGGAACAAAAATTGTGCTTTTCAATTACCACTTTCTTTCTAGATGAACAACAGTATTTTATCCTCATCATAGGCATTAGTGTATAAAATTACTAATTTCGATCACGTGTCACAGAGACTTTAGCTATTCTGTGTTCAATTGTGTGTGTCATACTCTTGTAATTGAAATAACAACGAGCAATTGCATAATCTTGTAATAGAAACATACTTCCAATTAGGACTTTAGCTATTCTGTGTTCAATTGTGTGTGTGTGTCATATTCTTGTAATTGAAATAACATTTCAAAGGAAGAGTAATTGCATAATCTTGTTTGTTTGTTTGTGTTAGTTACAAAGCACTGATGGAAAATGTAAATTGCCATTTGGTTGATCCAAAGTGTAAGTTACAAAAATTGCTTTAGTATGATGAGTATACCACATACTATTTTATCCCGTTACAAGAATTCCTTGTTATGATCACCCTCATCCACCAGCTTTTAACAAATTTGCCGCCCCTACTTTTCTATCAACCCATTGAAAAGAAGTCCAAAACTAATATATGACCTCGCATGTTGCCTTTGCTATCACTCAAGGATTGACATTTGCAAGTTGAAGGTTTGTCACCTAAATCTGGGAATTACTAAGAAAGGCAACCACACACCTCGAACTTTGAAATAACTTATCTACCCTCTGCCATACCATGCATTGAATGTCTAGAAGCTTCTTTGCCTTTTCTTGTAAACATGACTGCTGCCGAATTGTCTCACCATGAATCTAGCAAGATGAAGAAATATTGTAGAAGTATACAGTCAGCAAAAAAGAAAATCACTCATTTGAACTTGACAAACCGTCAAACTGGCCAACAATTAAAGTCCCTAACCTTCAAAAACAGCCTGATGACAGCTTGTAGAAACTCAAAATTATTTCTGCAGGCAAGCTCATGAATAAAATAATCCAAAAGCCATTCGATTAATACCAACTCGGGTCTCTTCTCTGCTTCTTGCCGATCATCATCATCATCAATGATCTGAAACATTCGAAGCTCCATATCCAGAGTTGATGGAGATAATCCTTTAATGTAATCAGTGAATGTAGCATCTGCAGTATTGAATGCTAAAAGTTAGAGATGCTTGCAACATAAATTATCAGAGAAAAAATAAATTATAACTAATTGACCACAACCAACATACAAGATGCACATAATAATAAAATAGTTAGACTCTTACAATTGTCTGTCTCTTTTGAGCATTGAAGAAGATACAGAAAACGTGATTGTGGCATATCTAATCTTGTCTTCGTTTGTTTTCCCTCATCTGTTCCATCATTCTCCTTTAATGATAACTTACCAGACTCAAACAATATTTCCCCAGAGAGTGATGGAAATGAAGGCAAGAAGAATGGAGCTTTTTCAGGTTTTTTTGGAGGCTCAATAGGCTTGTTGCGAACCTGGAATTTAGAATTCGTAATTCAACAAGCAGGAAAAGCTACAGGTCATTTATGAGCATGCTAGAATATAGAAAAGAAAATGAAGGAAATAAGGGGATGTTTGGTTTGGAAAAAAGTTCTGTTTTTACTTTTAATTACAAAAATGCTATCTTGTTTTGATTTTGTTTCTATTTTTAAAAGATTTGTCAGGAAATAGCAAAAACAAGTTTTCATTGTTTTACAAGATTCTTATAAACTTTTAAAAATAGGAAACAATGTAACAATTTTGTAATTAAAAGTAAAAACAGAAAATTAAAATAGAAAACATTTTCTCAAACCAAATTGACCCCCAAGGTTTCACACAAAAGTTCATATCATGAGAAGGAATATTGCTGAGAAGTGAAGGACCTTTATAATGTCTAAGTTGATCAAGTTCTGCCACTGGCTCTTAGGCAGCATCGAAAGTGTAACTAATCTGGGTATTTGCTTATCTTGAGTTGGGAAATGCAAAGCATCTATAGGTAGAGATGCATTTACTGGTTCATCAGACTGCTCATCGTGAGAACGTTCTGCAGAAGAGATAGACGGCAATTTGACACTCACAACCTCTTTTCCACTTGCATATGAATCAACATTTGAAGTACTAGAGAACATTGCCTGGTTTACCCTGATTAAATTTCTCAACATCAAAAAATGGTTTCTTATTGACATATTCAACTTCATTCAGCAATTAATAGAACCATTCCTCCATTCAATGTCATTAAATCACACAAGTAACAATTTTCCCATTCCATATTTTTGTATCTTTCAAAATTTAACAAAACCAGCCTTTTGTTTGTTCCAAAGAAATATCACAGTGAAAATGTTTTATATAGAGAATGTTATCTCAGATAATACGAATCTCCTAGTGATTTTATAAAACAACCTTCACCTAAGAGAAAATCAGTATCCTCGCCTTACAATTAATTTACACACCCAAGCCCAAAAAAATTTAGAAAAGTAAAAAATGTTTTCTGCAAAACTATGTTCCGTGAACCAAGAAAATAAATTTGGAAACTTACCACAGGTATACCCCATTTTGATCAACATGGGTAGTTGCTAATATATCCATGTTTGGGGACAGAGATAGTGCCGTGATAGGTACATCAACATGTATTGCATCTATCTGTCTTGCTAAGATTACATCCCAAATTCTAAGACTTCCATCCATACTGGATGACAGAAGCCACTTCCCATCCTCACTGAAGCACAAATCTGTTATACGATCTGTATGACCTTCAAATTTACGAACAAGTCTAAGAGCCACGACATCAAACAGTTGAATTGTTAAATCATCTGCTACTGTAGCCAGAAGACCTAAAAATCAATAAAACTCTATAATCACTTCATTTGAACTATACAGTAAGAATTTCTTTCTTCATACATTATTTTTTTTTTTTTAACAAAACTAAAGAATTTGGAATACAGTCATACACAAACACATGGATGATGGAATATGAGAAGTATTAAAATTCAGTTTACCGTTATAACGATGGTAAACAATCTTAACAACAGAACAACCAATCTCCCATCTGGATTTAAGATCACATTCTTTGAAATCCCAAACCTACAATTAAATATATTAAATACGAGTATTTCATGTATAATGTAGCTATGCTAACCAAAGAGATTATGATTGCTAGAGTATTAGGGTATCTTCAAACAGCAAATATGAACCTTTATATCTCCTTGGTATCCTGCACTTATCATGAGAGTATTTGTTGAGTCAGAAGCAACTCCAACTACTTCACCATCATGAGCACAACTTCTTGATTCTGAAGTGTCAATGTAAGCACCCCTTCGAATTCCAGATTGAAGGTTAAACCTTTCAATCCAGCCACCTGCTGTCCCTAGAAAGACAAAATTGCCACAAGCACTGATGGCACAAGCCTGTTACCATATGAAAGCAGAAATCAGCTAGAACCCCATCCCTGTTAGTCAACATGCTTTTAAATATTAACACCCCAAGAGAAACGCCACACATTTTGAAATGTTATTATGTTGCCATACATCCAATGGGTTTTTCATTATAAAAAGAAATTTGAAGCAACAAAACAGGTACTAAAATAAGCATAACAATTTGCATATATCTTTGAAAGCAATGATTATCAGGAAACAGAAAATATTGAATGAAGTGGAATTCCTCACCTTTACAGGTGTTGGATTTTCAGGGCATGGATTCAATATATGCTCACCAAGAACAAAATTTTGAAGTCTCCAAACATATGCCTGGGCTGTATCCATATGACAAGTAACCACATTGCACCAATCGCGTTCTCTAATTTCAGCTGAAGTTTGCACAATAAAAGATTATGTGATACTTCTGACAGCAGATTACATAATAAATTCGTTGATCACAGAAATCTGAAAAAATAGATAAACTACATGTGTATGTGTGTCCATTTAATCATGAGAGCTTTATTGAGGTTTCTTTCACCCAACAGCTGATTAGGAGGGACAATATTTGTTGATTGGCTTCTATTTGATGTATAAAGAAAATGGCCTTCTAAGGAGGTTTCCTTAACACATATGCAGAGAGATTAGACAGCTTTATTCCATATAGATGTTTTCTCTTTTTTTTTTGTTATTTTATTTTTAACCTGTTTTTTTATGGAGGATCCCTTATCCTCCAAATTCAGCGTAACCCTCTGCTCTCCATCTCAATGATTTTATTCTTTTATCAAAGGAAAGAAGAAAATAACAAGCGGTTTAATTCCAAAATTTTGTGACAATTACTAAATCTTAATCAAACTAACCAAAAGGTAACACAGATATTATCATTCACCACTCACTTCTTTGCACTTTTGATAAATCAAAAGAAGCAATTCACAAAAACATCAAGTCATTAGATGAAGTTCAAGTTTGGTCTTCAGCACAATTAAACCTGAACGAAAAAATGCCAAAAAAAGAACTTACCACAATCAAATGCAATCACAGGCTTTAATTTTATTTCTTCCTCCTGTGCAACACACATACACACAACAGAAGAGGATAAGTACATAATTTGAATTTAAGTGTATAAAACACACGTTGCAAAACATTCACACAAGAAGCAATTATTCAGTAATTAAAACACAAATATAACTAAATGCACCATAATCATTAAATTGAATAAAGTTGGGTTACCATGCAAGATATTTTCAATAAAATATGAATTGTTGACAAAGGAAAAGGAAAAAGAAAAGAATCAGGGAGTACCATATACTTCTTAATCCCCTCCCTACCAATGTTGGCATTTACCCAATTGAGGCATTATCACCTGGATACGTTTACAAGGCTAATTGGGATAAAACCTATCAATGATCTAATAACCAGGTGTTATAGAATTAAAATAATTACAATCTCTATTTTACTGGCATTCAGGTTTGAACATGGCATACAAGAACCATGATGTACTGCACTCAACAAATACAAGATGTCATCAAATCGTGTGCATTTGAATCTTAAGTCTGAAACATTTAAAAATATCCAAGTTTTACTCTTCTCTGACAGGTTTGACAGGTTTGTTGAAAAATTAAAGATAGAGTCTGCAGGTTGAAGCACTATAAGTTGCTTCTAGCTTAAACATATTTTTACTAGAGGGAAGAGTATAGATAGAAAATCCAACTCAACAGAAAACAAACAAAATCAAAACATAAAACTCAACCCACTAGAGAACCTAGGTAACCAGAATTCCCCTACCTAGCATAAAACTCAAAAGTCTTTATGCATGGTTAAGAAACAATAAGTCAAAATGAGATCCCCAGTCATACCTTCACTTTCAATTTCTTAGCACGTTTAGAAACATGCCGTTGAGAAAGCTCCCTGCTTTGTTGGTCCTATTAAAATTTCAATAAATACGTCAATGCAGTAAATATAGGGAAAGTAGACAATACACTGCAAACAGGCACAAAAGTATGCATGCCAACCATCTTAGAAAGAGCAAAGACTGGAGAATTAAAACATTTAAGATATAAGTATACACTTGATAATATCTAAATGCACATTGGCATTGGCATATTGCATCCAAAGAACTATTTAATCATACAAGGAGAAACTATAGAGAACACTATCATTTTAATACAAAGTAGCAAGGGACTTGCTTTGGTTGCATCCTTGCCTGTAGATAATAGAAGCAACAATCCACTCTCGATAAGTGCTCTCTTGGAGTAAATTTTATCAGTAATGAGACAAAAAACTATTCATTTTTTTAAAATAAATAGGGCCTATTTGGGGGTCATAATTATAACCAACCTGAACTATAGAGAAAAGGCGAAAGGCACGATCCTGACCTGCAGAAAGAATATGTCTTCCATTGGCATAAAACCTGTCATAATTAGCAGGTGGGAGTAAGTAAAGGCACATGCCAAATTAAAAGTGCAAAATCACAGTTCGGAAACCAAAATAAAAAAGAGGGATTCAAGAATGCTAGTGTGTTCTAAAAAACACTCAGTAGAACATCATACATTTATATATGTGGTCTGAACATACTTTTTACAAAGGAGAAAGGCTATTGCCTATGATACTTGTTACCTTTTAGGATAACTAAAAAACAACAAAAAAACAGTTTTATATAAGACAACAGATCAGTTTATCTAGCATTCACAATCATTATGTAGTAAGGCACAATACCCAAAAAATGCTGAATAGCTTAATTTAATCCATATGATTAATATCTTTCAGGATAATGAATCCTCCTTTCCAAAAATAAGAAGCCAGCCAACCACAAAAAAGGAATACACAAAAATCTCAAACAAAACTATTAATACAGAATAGCTCTATATTCCCTCAGCAAAATAGCTCTCCACAGAAGAATCCATATGCTGAACATCATAGAGAGGCCAAGAAAACCATATTGTTCCAAAGCATAATTAATACTCAATATAGATCTTCCTTCAAAAATTAAAATTCCAATAATTACTTTTTAACCAAATGCACAACAGTACACTATTTACACAGACATTAACACGTACACAACAAAGTTGATAAAAGAAATCCCTATATAAATTAACACCAGGAAAAAAATTATTACTTTATGCAAAGGGGAGGAGCACTATGCCCACTTCGGAAGCGCAAAAGGCGAGGATCACCATCACTTGTATCAAAAATCCACATCTGAAGGAAAAAAAGGCAGATATTTTCTTACATCATCAGGAAGAATGGATAAGTGAAAAAAAAAATTGAAAGACAAATTCACACCAATTAAAAGCAGACACCAAGATGAAAATTGAAAAACTGTTTTCAGCCTTCGTTAGAATAAATTACCTTACTTTTAGAACAAAAAAGGTTGCACAGAAACACTTTGCTCCATTAAATGTAAAATGAACCAAAATGGACAGCAACATGGGCACAAACTTCAATTGTGATAATAACCGGTAAAGCACAAAGTACTAACTATAGTGCAGTATAAAGCCATCATACTGGAAGCCGGTAATCCCATAGTCACTCAGTAAAGAACACTGGCATAGCTTAGGTAATTCTAGTCACTATAAATTTATAGTTTTCAATGAAAAAAACTTATCATCATGGAAAATAATGTTAAATTGCTAGTAATTGGTATTATATTGCAGATATCCAAGCTTACCAGTTATGTTTCACATATCTTCAATACACAAACAACTTCCATTATTTTTTTTCTATAAATTTGAACAGACAACCATCTTAATTACACTCAGAAAAGAATATTTTACCGACATATAAGGTTCATCAAAAAATTTAATCACATGAATGCATGTGGGCATCTTCTTCAAAATAATTCTTACTTTAATAGAGTTGTCTGCTGATGAACTCATTAGCACTGGTTCATTAGCAAAAAAATGTAGTGATGTGATTACACTATCATGAGCCTCTCTTACAACTGACTGGAGCCTTCTTTTTTCCAGATTCCATATGCTTATAACACCAGATGAACCTCCAGAAGCTAGAAGGGGCTGTCCATCTAAAACAGGTAAAATAAATAAACCAATAAAAATAAGCACAAACCACTAAATAATACAGGAAAAACATGAAGAGAGGTCGTCATTCAATTTAATTAATAATTAATATATTCTTATTGGAAGAAGACAATAGATTAGTTTCCCTGGAAGGGAAGTGTAACACAAGGACACTCATTAAAGAAATATATTCCATAAAGCAAATAATTAAGTTGATTAATATGACAACCCCTTTCAAACCTCAACCGGACATATTCTATTTAAAGGGGATCAAAAGAATTCTGAGACTAAGAATGGTAAAATTTTTGGCTCCTCAAACATCACCACAGAAACATAGTTAATTTGAATACACAGAAACATAGTTAATTTGACTGCACAGAAACATAGTTAATTTGACTGGGACACTTCAAAAACACATTTATTGACAGTTATAAATTAAATAGGCACCTCATTCAATTTTGTGGCAAGTTAGCAAGTAGTAATATAATATACTTAATGACTTCATTATGAGTTAATGGAAATCCAAAAATTTATTAATCTTTTTCATTCCAAAAAATAAAAAAAGATATGAAAAGACAAAACAATATGAAGTTATATGTCGCTTCAGGCAAAAATAAAATTATCTGCAAAGTAATATGATATCTACAACAAAAGCATGACAGCAAGTGCAATGCATTAATGAATTTGAACAAAAAGCTTCCTGCTCTGACCAGTGCTGAAAGATAAGGCAGTCACTGAACCACGCGTAGAATGTGTAAATGTAACCAACTCTTCATCATAACGAATGTTGTGAACATGAATTTTTCCGTCTGTACAGCCAATTGCAACAACATCCAAGGCAGGAGATGAAACACAACAGGAGATAGGTGAATTCCATCCCTTAAACTCAAAAATCTTTTTCTTTGTGCTAATGTTCCAAAGCTGCATAGGACCTTGCTCACTCCCAATAAGAACCTGCTTACATGCTTACAATCATAAAGGGACCAATACAATTTCTGTGAATCCTCTGAATGAAAAAGGATGTTTACCTTATTCAGGTAAGTATCTGGGTGCATTATACAGCTGGGGCTAAATTTTTCATCTAGCATAATGTGCCCAAATGGGACAGGATTCCCATCAACTCCCTTAAATGCCCATAAGAACATGTTGCCATGAACATCAACACTGACAATATGATCTCCAAACAACAGAAGCAACTTAACCTTAGCATTATGGTTGCTCCAAGTTGCAACCTGAAAAAAGTATCCAATGTTAAAATCCCCCAAATGCTCCAAAAGAACAAAACAGGGAGTGCAGAGCATTATGTGGAGAACCTGGTGCGCACGCTTGAAAACCGCAATGTTGTTTCCATATGCAACAAAAGTGTATTCGCGATAGGAAGCAAGAGCACTAATCTTCTTTGGCAGTTGAGGACCTTGATGGAAAATTGCAAATTTTAATATAACTCAAAATTATTAAAAAGAGAAAAAAAGGAACAAGGAAAAACCAGAGTCCTACCAACGAGAACCAAATTGAGCTTTGCACACTGCGAAGAGTAAATTCCATGTCATGTCAAAGACCAAGTTGATTGAAAATTAAATCAACAAAATAATAATAATGAATTAGTAAAAGAAAAAGAAAAGAAGGCGTGTGGGTGAGAAATTACGTTAAAAATCTGAAAAGCCTTTCCAACGCTGACAGTAACGAAAGTTTCAGTGCCAAGTCTCTGAACAGTGAAGGGGACGCTGCTTGTGATACATCCAATTGCTCTGTAAGGTTCAAATATACCCATTTTTCTTTTTCCTCTGTTTTGTTGTTTCTATGGAACGAATGAATAATGGCTGTGATTGAACAAGTTGAAGATGATTTAAACTCTGACACAACCGCCTACTCTGCCCTCGCTTTGCTTCTTCTCCTTAGTCAGGGTTTTGGCGTTAGGGTTTTAAGTTACCTACTAGTAGTTCGTTCAAAATGAAAACCTATACGCACCGTTTCGCTTCCTCTCTATTAAATGGTTGTTTTCTTCACTAAACCAATTGAATTAATTAAATTAAAATTTCAAGTAATAAGTTGATATTATAATTTTGAAAAAATATTGATTTTGTTCCTATGGTTATACTCACTTTATCATTTAGTCTTTATAAATAAAAATGATTCGTTTTAATTCTTTAAATATTATTTTAAATGATTTTTTTTATCATGTCTATTAAAACTTCATTAACATCATTTCTAGATCAACATGGGTTTTTTTTCTTTTTTGAATTGGAACATTAATGTCACAATAGGTTTTTTTGTTATGGACTATTTAATAAAGGTAACCTTAAAACTAGTCTAGTTCGTTAATCTATGACTATCATTGGTATATCTAAGGTGTTTTGTGTGTGTAGAAGGTAGTTGAATCCGCAACAATCTTTCGACCTGCAAAAATAAATGTTGAAGCATGAGTCATTTTCCTTCAATGGAAGAGGAAAAAAAACTCAAGAAGCAATAATAAAAGGTCAAGAAGGGTAACTTATTGCACTTATGGAGGTAAGGTGAGCCTATGCACATCAAGAACTAAAAGAATTTTTGGATGCAAGTTCTTAGGGTGTCCTAAGTATAGGGTAATGTGATTTCTATTTGAGGTATTATATTTGAAATGCATTCTAATTTTGGTTACTTATTTATTTGGAATATTCATACAAAAGACATGAAATTGTAGTTATTTCCAATGGATGGAAGAGACAACATTTAAACAATGAAGTTTGGTTACTTGATCTTTAATTTGGGCCTTTAGTTAAGTGTTACAACATTAGGTGCCTTGGTTTGAAATTGCATGATTGTTCCCTGAGTTGTTTCACTACATTATGAAACACTTGGTGGTTAAGATAATTGAGTTGGTTAAGTGTTGTGTGCATTACTAACATGTTGAGCACCAAGTGAAGTGGTGGTTGCTTTCACTTTTTTTGGTGGAGGGTGTGGTTTAGGCAATGTCATTTTTTACACATTTTTGCATGTTATTAAATTGCTGAGTCCTTTCAATTTGTGCAAGTTATGAGTTTCATCCTTTTCTTTTCTCATTTCTCCTTACCTTTTTTGGTTTGCCCATTAGAATTCTAACTTGTGGGGGCAAGACGATAAGAATACTAGTTTTCTTCCACAAATCTTCACTTACTAGTTATAATGTAAGGAAATAACATGTTAGATAATTTTCAAAATGATAATATTGATTAACAAAATTTGAGGGTAGCAATTGATAGTCAAAAGTGGTTGCCACAATATGCTTGCAATAATGATTAAAAATCCATCAAATAAGTTTATTGCATATTTTAAGATTTACAAATGTTTTAAGTTTGTGTGTGTACTAATTTATTTTATTAGTGATTTCACATATAAGAATGTGTGAATGTTAAATTATTGTGTGTATAAATCATTTGATAAAGGTTTAACAAATCCATACTCACAAGGGATACTTGTTAATTTTCAAAACTTACACGAGTAACTTTTTTCAACTAAATCTACCTTGAAAGTAAACAGGCACCTTTAAACCTCATATTTCTTACCTCCACCACAAATTGTAGCCCATTTTGTTGACTCCAACACCTTTTAATCTAACCTCTTCATTGGCCTTAAACATACTTTATCGCCTTTAGCCTTTTGTTTTTCACCCTATCTTCCATGTTTTGAAAATATATTCATTATCCATACTCTTATCCATTTCAACATTAGATATTATTGGCTACTATTTTGCTTCCAAAATCCTCCTATTGAAAGCCTCTCATATGTTGTTCATTATCATGTCACACTTAGCATATTCTGACATATGTGCCTTAGACCATAATTTTTTATCGATTTCCATCAACCAATTGTGTGCTTTCTTTAATACCTAGATCCAACAATCAATACAAAAATTAGAATATACATCTAATGGCATTAGCAAATAAGGAAAAAAAAAACTTCATAGCATTTATTTTAACATAAGCATTTTTTCTCTCAATCCCTAATATATATGGCTTTACATGCTGCCAACACTTTGTCCTTAAGAATAACACCACCTCCAAAGTACTTCTTCATGTTTGCATAGACATGCCTTACACACACCTTGTGTTCAAAATGTCCCAACATCTTTTGCAAAGTTAGAACTAAACCTTGTGCACTTAAAACTCATAAATGAAGTTCAACAATTACAAAATCAAATTACATATTCAAATCACTTAACAAGCATTACCTTTTGTTGATCTGAAACAAACACCCACTTTTGATCATTACCAATATCATTCAAAAGATTTTGCAAGAACCATTTTAAAAAACTTTGTTCTTATTTTCCACAATAGTAATTGTAAGGGGATATTATTGGTCATTAGGATCTTTACCAATTGCAATTAATAATATACCATTAAAGGGTGTCTTCAAGAAACACCCATCAAGACCTATAATAGCCCTATATGCAACAAAAAAAAATCCTATTTTATAACTTTCAGACACATAAAATCGATTAAACATCTCTACATTACCACTTATAGTTAGCCCAGTCAACAACAACACATAAGAAGACCTCAGATTAGACCTCTTAATTCATTAGCCTAGACTCATAGCTTGTTGTATTGCACAACATAATTTCCTTACACCTTTCCCTTTGCTAACCTTCTTAACCAATAATCTTCGCTCACTTTTTGCATCATTACATTAATGGACATGTTGTTGTTATACTTCATAGCCTTAACCAATTTTCCATAAATTCATTTCCTTAAGGCCATTTTCCCCATGTCAATCCTAGCATATGTGTGTTTGTCCTTCAAGGTTTTTGTGCTATGTGACAAAAATCCACCAACCTTACTAACATATGCAATCCACTCATACCCCTTTTTGACAAACCACCCTACATTTATCATAATTATTCTTCTTAAATGCCAACCTTTACCAAAAAGGTTTGGATACTCTCTTATAGCTTCCTTGAATTGACCAATTGAATCAAACTTCATCCTTATCTCAAATTTGAAATATATTCCTATTTATGTAGGCTTAAATTATTTGTTAATGACTTTGCTTTACACTTTATTGTCATCCACATAATCATTTTGCACATCAGACTCCAAATGATCACTACCACAATTGATTGACATCTCACCATCTTCTTCAAGTGTGTTGGTCAAGTCTTTAAATTCATCCCTTTCATCTCCTTTAACCCCCTCGACCAAGTAGTTAGTAATTTAAGCTAAAATGTTAGCTACAATATCATTTGCAAATTCATCTATAATTATATTTCCATTTTGAACAACCTCTTATATGCTTTCCTAAAAGATTTTAAGGTCAATTCTATCATTACAAATACATAACAAAAAGTTAATTGTGCAATGTAATAAAGATGTTATTATTTCATATTAAAATAAAACTTACAAAGATTTATTTGATAACATTTCCAAAATAGAGGAATGATAGTTGATGCGTATCTTATTTGGGGTGAATTTTGATATATGATCTATTTGGTTGTGGTCTTCTATGTTCCACTTATCTTTAGGACCTAAATATTGACACAAGCTCAATGGATAATTTAAATTGAGATTATTTGTTACACACACCTTAAACTTAATGTTGATATGTTAGTATGATAATAGTACGTATATAATCACATTTACACGAGTACGCTGAAATTGTAAAAACATTTAAATACTAATAATAAAAAGCCAATAGGTGGTGACAAGTTAGTTGATGATTTCAACAAAGACGATTTCCTCATGTTGAATAAACTATAGAAGAGCCAACATGATATCACATTTGAATTACTTAAAAGGTTAAAGTATGACACAATATGTCACATAAAGCAACTAATAAAATACTCCACAGATAATAGAACATGTATCAACATCATATTATGGAATCGTCTTACAAAATTCACAGTCACATAAAACAACTAATAAAATACTCTAATTTAATTTCATTAGAAGATGTAGTGCCAAAATTTGAAATAAAAAAAAAAATCCTAAGACCATGACTGTATGATATATAAGACATACAAAATTGAAACTTTTAAATTGCTTATCACAAAATTTGCCTAATTTAACACAAAAAAAGTTAATAAAAAACGTAATACTTGTGTTTCATTACAATGTGAAGACCTCAGTCGCAAAAGGGATGAAAACACACCACCAACACAAATGTGTATTGGCTTCATTGAGTCAACTACATTTGTGGAACCAAAAACACAAACCACCAACATTATTGCGCTTCCACTAAGTCGTGTCAACCATAACCTCAAAATAACAAGACCACACCACCAATAATAGCGCACTCCACCTCCAAAGCTATGGAAAACGAATGAGAGTTTTTTTGCCTTAACCAACAAGAGAATCCAAGTTTGTAAGCTTTCTTCCATTGCATGTTTATGAAGAACGAATGAGCAAATGAAAAGTAACCATCCTCCTTTCCCTTCCACTTAGGAAAAGGCCACCTTAGATTCCAACTAACCATACATGTTAGCACCACATGGATTAATTTTGGCATATCATAGGCACCTCATATGATCGCAAACGACGTTAATGAAACTTTAATGGGAGGGGTAAAAAATTATTTAAAATGATACACACGAGGAGTAAAGCATACCATTTTTACTTGTTGGAACTAAAAGGTAAAATTAATACAAACAAATCAAATAAGTAATTTTTCTATAATTTTAAAAATTATGTATTTTATCAATTTTAATTATAAATTTCAATTACGTAAATACTATAGATAGAATTTAATTAGTTTACACTTTTTAAAGATCTTTTACATAATAAATTAATCAGATAATGTTACATTTTAAAAAAGTTTGAATTTAACCTTAAGTATCTTAAAAATCATATTTACTTTAAATTGTAATTGATTGAATGTGTAAAAAAATTTATACTAACAATATATAATAATTAAACTCATAAAAATATATACCAATATTTTAATTTATACATTTTTACTTATTGAAACTAAAAGATATATTTAATACAAACAAACCGAATAAGTAATTTTCCTATAATTTTAAAAATCATGTATTTTATCAATTTTAATTATAAATTTCATTTACGTAAATATCATATATAGAATTTAATTAATATATACTAACAATTTAAAGATCTTTTACCTAATAAATTAATCAAGTAATGTTACATTTTAAAAATTTTAAATTTAATCTTAAATATTTTAAAAGTCACATTTACTTTAAATTATGATTAATTGAGCGTGTAAAAAAATTTATACTAACAACATATAACAATTAAACTCATCAGAATATATACTAATATTTTAATTTATACAATGCATAAAATATTATTTTTCATGTGATAAATTTATAATAATTACTTATATTATATGTATAAAATATAAATATTATTATTTTGTTAATTACATATTAATTAATATTCTTACAACATTTTAGTAATTTTATATATAAAATAAAATGTATGATTTTCTATATTCTAACGACTGTAATTTTGATTTTGTTCTCCTTGAATTTGATTTTCATCTTCATTAGTTGCCGCATGGCAGAGAATCCTATTTAAAAATCCGTCCATAGGCATTTATTTGATTGTTGGTTCAGCTGAGCTGAGGCGGAGACAATGGAAATTACGGCCTATTCCGACTCAGACGCTACCATATGGAAACAAATTGAGACTGCGGAGAGGTAATGGAATTGGAATTTCACACACAAACTCTTCATCCATCCACCTATTTTGGATTCAATTAGGGTCTTATGATGTTGGGCGTTGCAGCTACCTTGTTTGTTCTATATACCAAGAAGCCGCATCATTAGCTTCCTCTATCTTGGAACGCTTGCGTCATGCTGATGATAGATCCCTTGCAACTGTAGATATGTTGGAATCAACTGCTATGGTGCTACTCCAGGCATTCCATCAACTTCGCAGGTCTTCTTTTTCACTTCCATTCCCATTTTTCTCACCATTTAATTTTAAAATAGAATATCATGATTCGTGAATGCTGCAGGACATCCGAGATTCTTTATCAACTCAGACTACACTTCATTTCAGTTAAAGCTATTCCTCCCCGAGTTCTCCTTACTGGGTATGCTTCCTTTCTTCAACATCTCCCCACTAATAAAATCTGACATCCGCATTAGGAAAAGTTTGGTTTTGAATATAATGTGTTTTTGGACATCAATTGGGTTCAACTAAACCCACATTCAACGCCAATCCAATACTCACCTCGCTTCTCCGTTTATGCATTGCAAAGTGTAAAATTTCCGTTCAACGTGGATCAAACACATCCAATGTCATGTGTGATTGTCATTTTTTATTTTTATTCTTGATGTGAACACTTCTTTCTTAATTCCTACATACCCTAGATTACTTATTCATTCACGATCACGATTCTTCATTTTGTGCTTGCTTGTATGAGTCTGGGATTTGTATCCTTGCTATAGTGTCTGACAACTGCCAAGAGTCATACTGTTTTTATAACATTCATTTATTCGTGTCTGCAAACAAGGTTTTGGAAACTGTCAATATACAAGGACAGTCATGTTCTTTTTTTCTCATTTGGTCCAGAGCTTGTTTTCAAATAGCACAAGGTTCTGCACTTGGCGTTCAAGAATTTCTTGAGGAGTTTCTTAATGGATGGAGTCTTGAAGATGCACAATATTGTGCTGTCATTAAGGAGACAAATGCAGAGGGTGAAAGTGAAGAAGAAAGGCGCTTTGTTCTTGGAATTGATGGATATTTGGAAGTTGTTGAGGTCTATGCCGTCACACTGCTTGCAACAGTTCAAAAAGATGTGGATCTCGCAATTTCCTGGGCAGAGAATGCTTCATTGCCTGAGGAAAATCGACAGGTAAGGATGTTTTCCGCATATCATTTTTATGTCATTATATAAGTCAAGAATAATGATTTTGTAATCAGGCATTTTAACTAGAAATGGGAAACAAAGTTATGGTGTGGTTTTGGAATGAACAATTTACCAGTTGACATGACCGTGTGAACAACGGGATTAGTTGGATTTCTCTGTATGTGTTTGACATGTATAACTGAAGTGGGTGTCTGGGTGATGTGGTTGAATGGCCAGTGAATCAAGTTATGATTGTGCACATCCTCAATATTGATCACAGCGTGTGTTGTGTTTTTATACTGATTGCAACAACCAACATCAAGGATTTTTTTCTTTGTGCATGTGTTCATGGAAGGTAAACTGTATTGAATTGATTAAAGTTAACAAAGAATTTTTTGGGGGGCCCATAAAGTCTAAAACTTGAAGCATGGTTGCAGATGCTACTCTGGGTATGATAAATTATTAGTGATTCTGACCTTGTAGTTCATTTTTTTTCTATATAATCTTAAACTTTGTTAACTTCTATTGGAAATTATTTCTTCTCTACCTTACCTCCCAAAGCTTGTTAGTGAAAGTTCTGCACGTTCATCTTCTGTAAGCAATGTCCCTTGCATACTTGTGCTGTTGTGCATGTTTACCTTTCTCTTAACTGTTATTTTCATTGAAATAAAGTAGTTGACTGCATTCTCTGTCATCTATATTGGTGGAATGGAATCAGATGTTAGCTTTTATCCGTACGTCAAATTTATTAGTCTAAGCTGACATTTGGAGTTAGCTGTCTTTCCTATGATTCTACTTGTTTTATGATAAATTGCACACTATTTGTGTCGAATGTAATTATCATAATGATAAGTATTGTGGGTCTGATTAACATTAATAAACATAAAAGGAGGAATTTAGATATAGAATATAAAAGCTAAGGAATATTTAGTGGAATATTTACAAAGTAGACCTTCTTTTAAAAAAAAATTGTAGTGCTATTTTTTTGTTGTTGTCTGTAGAGGTTATTTCACTGACAAAACTTAGTCTCTAGCTGGCTAACCACTCTAAATAAGATTAGCATTCTCTGCAATACAATAGCACACTCACTAGTCTGTACAGCATAATTAACACTCTATCTGGTACTTAATTTTTTTTTTTAAAAATCCTCCTTAAGTCTTTTTGTAAGTATTGGCTTGTTTGTCCTTAAGCAGTGTGATTTCCCCATTCATTTGCTAATTATTTGTATGTCATTGTATTTGTAGGGACTTCTGAGAAGGTTACACTCCATGCATTCTCCTAAAAGTACCATTTTGTCTCAAATTTCCTTTCCGCATTCACCCACTAATAGCAAAGAAGCTTATTCTTTGAAAGAACAAAATGTGTCTGAAGGATTACCAAAATCGTTGAAAACCAAACCTGTAGGCAATGAAAAGTATAGGTCCAAAGGAGCTGTTACAAAACTGTCTGAACGAATAGAAGCATGTTTCTGGTGCTTCCGTGGTATCAATTTGAAGATTGGGCCTACTAAGTTTGTCATAACTAGTGGGAAGATCATGCTTGGTTGTTTAATAGTGTTCATCTATTATGTTTTGAGAAAGAAGCAAGCTACTTTAAAAAGGTACTGACGTAAATTTATATCACCATAGTAGAATGTATCCTGAGTATTACTTTTCTGTATCTTCTCACCTTAGAGGATACATTAACTGTTGCATATCAAAATCATCTTTAGTATAAATTAATCACTTTTGCTTTTACCTTACTGGTTGTTGTTGTAAACTATCTCTCATTTACGGAAATTGAATCTCTTATTTGGGAAAAATATCATCTATTTAGGATCTGTATTCTGATTTGTATAGCTGTATTTCTTTGTTTCCTTATTTACTTTATTTCCTTTAGCAATTTGACAGATTCCTGATCCTAAAGAGCTCTTTTATTCAAATAAAAGAGATTTACAGGCAGGGTGATCCGCTACCCTACTTTCTAAGACCCTAGCCCCTAGCTCCAAACAATTCAGATCCGCTCCAGCCAATTTTGCGTGCAGCTAAAATTGGGCAAGATCTTAACCATTGATTGGTCATTGCACAGTAACTGAGAAAGAGAGAGAATATGATGAATGGTTCAGATTTTTGCTGTGCTGCAGAGACAGGAGAGGATCCTGATACCTCCAAACAATTTCCTCAGAAAAACCAGAAGATGACCCCTAACAGACTCCCCAAACCTTTTCAGTATTCCCCTAACAAGTTCCGTAATTTAGGATAACAGAATACCGAAGAATAAGAAACTTCTGAGATAATTAGAAACCTGGAATAACATAGTAAAAAAGAAAATAATTTCCTTAATAGATGTCGAATTCCTAATCTGTTGCTTCTTATTCCTCCTAGAGTAGACACTACAAACCTTGGGCCTCCTACTTTCCCTTGTTAGTTGGGCTCTATCACAATTCAGCAATCTTTTGTCTCCCTTGAGAGTTCTTTTCTGAGTTGGGGTTAGTAGGCTTTGTGAAAAGCTATGGAAATATTTAATTTTAATAGGTGTGGAGGATTAGTGGACTATCTTATATTGACGTTATCCTTATTAAATTTATACTAATAACATGATAACTTTATGTTTAGATTGTATGTACAATAGGAATAGGGGGAATAGGGGAATTATAAGGTTAAAAGTTAAAATGGAGTGTTTTAGCCTATACCTAGTACTGAAGGACTGCAAGATTCTGAACGGGCAGCTTGTAAGTTGTCATGTTGTTTGACTTCAAACATTTGTGATTCTTGATGTTATTAGTTACAGAATTTGTAGGATATTTTATCAACTTTTATCAAGAACCATGCTATTCCCAATGGGTTTACCTATTCGGCACTGGCTGAGGTAAAATATTTTCGTTTCATTGAGTTCAAGGCCCCTTATTACAATTCAAGGATGGCCATTCATGTGAATTTTTTTAGCATATATTCAACTTTAGTTTTAATTCTTATTTTAATGTCCGTTATGATTTCTTGTTTTACCCACTAAAGCTGAGATTTTCCAATAAATTGTATTTTATATTTTAAGGAATCTGTTATCATCATGAGCAAAATCCGCTTCACTTTTTGCTGTGTCTCATGGTGAAGAAGAGAGTAGATTTTATTTATTCAAACAGGTTTGTGAGCAAGATGGGATGAGGTACTCTCAGTTAACAAGTGGGTTTATCATACTGAACACTAAATTATTAATCTGCTATATTTACTGTAATCGAACCCCGTTAAATGGATTTGAGACTTATAACAAGTTCCACAGTATTTGCTTCAGAGGAATTACATGGTTCTGAATTACTGTTCATGGTTTAGGATTGTAAGAAGACAGGTGATGGCCGTGACGAGGGCTTTGGTAGATTTGTGGCAGCTTGCGTTTTCGTACCAAGTAAATCCTCTGGCAGCTGTTCAACCACTGTCTTCTGCAACACGTCAAGGTCAGTGATGCCATGACAGAATTGTTGACCAAGCATTTCCTTATTCAGGAGCCTGTCATAACTGATCCTGAGTGTACCTTTTTGTTGACTAGCCTTGTAATTTCAGATAGGCAATATTGTTTGAATACACGCTTTGTTATGTTGATCAGTAACACCTTCAGATAGGCATTACCTTCAGATAAGCATATCCTTAATTCGTCATGCTATTGCATGAAGTGTGAGGGGATAGTGTTTTGTCAGATATGAAGTGATGTATTGTGTATAATTGTCATAGATGTCAGGAAGTGTTAGGTAATTTGTCCTAGAAATTTATATGCTTTTTATGTCATGTGAAAGGTGCACATTTCATGTATGCTTTTTCTGTACTAGGAATGCTTGAGATTAAGATATTCTCATAGAAAATTGTAAAACAGAGATGACATATCCACTGCAGAATGCAATTATTGTCGTGGTCAACTAGTTGTTATTATTACAGCAGAATATTTTGCCAAGCATAGAAAAGCGATCAATTTGACGAGTTTTCCGTCTCGGGGAGCTGATTCGTAGCGTTTTAAACCTTTGCATGGAGAATGATTTAAGGCATGTGGTTATCATAAAAAAAGAAAGTTATCTGTCGTTTTGGTCTCAAAAGAGTAAAACTTGAGTTTTTAAAAATATTAAATTTTAAAAAGTTTTTGAAGTGTAATTTTTATGTCACTTTAGTCTTATTGTTGAAAGAATTTTATTAAACATTAGTATTAATGCAACATATTATTTGTTTATATAATAGTTGATTATGCACATGTAGATGATATAATGACATGTGATTACTCGATGCATGTGATAGTTGATGATAGTTGATGATGTATACAAGATAATTTAATCAAGGATCAAAATAAAAAAAAATTAGATGGTCACATGTCATTTATTTGTTTATTGTTATTTGTTATATAAAAAAATAGTGTGTCACACAAACGGATGTTAACTTTAATGAAAGTTTTTTAATGGTAAGACTAAAATGATGAAAAAATTATACTTTGAGATCTTTCTAAAATATTAATATTTTTAAGAACTAAGTGATGATAAATTACATTGAGTATCAAAGTGATTATTTATCCTAAAAAAATAAAAAATATTAGAATTTAAATTTTTTACATGAATGACATAGAATAAAAAGTTGATATATATGTTACAAGTTAAAGATTATTTTTTTTCAATAATATAATTTATTTTATTTATTAAAAAATCAGTTATCTAATGAAAAATTGGTTAATTATAACTGTTTTCACTTATGTTTTTTTATTTATTTACACCAATGATATATTTTTTAATGTATAAGAAAAGAAAACATTGGTAAACAAATCGATTGTGATTAACCGATTTTTCAATAGGTGTAGTAAATTATATTATTAAGGGAAATAAACTTACATTTGTTGAATTTTTTTATTTTTTTTTGCTGTATTATTCACGTGTAAAAAAAGTCCCGGAACTCACAACTCGGGATATTTCTGAGGGGATCTTATTCGAGTTTGAACCCTGTAGTAGAGTTTTTGGGCTAACATTCTATTTTTTGAGTGATCGGCCTCAATTGCTCAAATGTGGGAGCTGCCCTCACTAAGCTTTTCTTGATTTTAGGGCTGACGAGAAAGAAAGATGATTTGTTTTTTAATATTCTTTTAGGCCTGTCTATTTTGAGGAAACTTTTTTATTTTTATTTTATTTTTATAAATAATAATTATAAAACTACGTTACTTTCACTATGATTTTAAGTTTTGTGCACTAGTTTATAACATTCTTTTATTCTAAAAAGCAAGTGACATGCATATGTAATTATTTTAAAAGAAAGCTTTAATAAATTCATATTAATGAAAAGGATAAATAATATTGTAACATAAATGAATATGCAACGTATTAAACAATTAGAAAAGAAAGATTTAACAACTAATGTACAAAATAATTTTTCAACGATTTGTAGAAAAATTAAACTCTAATTTAATTATAGATGAAATCTATGATACGAATTAATGTTATACTTATTAATAAATGTATGCTAGTTTAATTTTTGAACTAATAATTTTTTATTTAAATATCTTGACTTATATAATTTTACCCCCTATAGTCAAGGTTCAGATCCGTTCTTCATCGTTCTGTGAAGAGACCATACGAGATCAAGGGGAGAAATAACATGGCTGCTCTGAATGTAAAATAGGCAAGAGGATTACGTTGTTTTTGTTTTGCGGGCGAGAGGCATGACGATAGCAACTTGTAAATGCATTTTATTTAGTTGTTTAAATTGTTTCCATGGTTATTTCATTCCTTTCAATTCATTTTCTTGGAGCCGGATTTTCTTATTTGTTTAAATTTAGAATTAAAGCAAGCGTAATTTGGATAAGAAATGGAAAATGATAAATGACTAACGTTCAATAATTAGCTGATAAGTGCAGTTTTGGAATTTGATTAACAATCTGTGATTTATAATATTTTATTTGTATTGATCCAAAATTAGAATGACATGAACTGTACGAAATCAACATTGTTTTTTACTATTATTATTATAATTTGATTTACGCTGCAATATCCTTTGGTGGGTAAGTTAGTTAAGTTGTTGAGAGTTTATGTTGGATAGGTCCTAAACAGAGTTTGAAACAGACAAAGATTTGTTAGTGTGAACAAAAAGGCGTTTAGAGGATAATACAAACAAGGCCTTAGGGCTTAGTAATTAAAGTGGTAGAGAAGCGAGGTTGTAGATGAAGTTAATTGAGTGGTAGGATGTTAAGAGTGGAGTGGGGTCTAAAAAATAGGGAAGCAGAAGGAGAAGATGGTGTAGTGGTGTGTGGTGTATTGAAAGGCTGGGCGTGTATTTCTGACGATGAAGAGAAGACACAAAGACACATTGTCATACAAGAAATAAATATAGGACTTGGTCAACCTTTTAGCTTACTATGATGTCTAATTATTATTATTATTATTATTATTATTATTTTGGTAAACCAAGAAGCAACCTCTCTACTCTGTTGTATGTTGTATGTTGTATGTTGTATCCTACACTATTCTTGGCTCTCTCTCTTTTCTTGCGTTTCTCCTTTCAATGCCATCTAAAGTTGTCCACCCTCCATCTCCAACCCTTCCCTTCCTCACACCCATTCCAAAGCAGCAAGGCACTTCTGAATGGCGCGCACAACGCACCCTTCCTTGTGCGTGTGCCAACCCTGTCCCTTCACTATGGCACTCTTCACTTCTTTAACTTCATCGACATTCACACCTCTTGTTTTATTATTATTATACTTTGTTGTTGTCATTGTGAGTGCTTCGGACACAGAATCTCTCCTCAAATTCAGGGACAGCCTTGAAAACAACCATGCATTATTGTCCTCATGGAATGCATCCATTCCTCCATGTTCAGGTCGTGCATCCAACTGGCCTCGCGTTCAGTGTCACAAGGGACACGTCTGGGGGTTGAAGCTTGAGAACATGAGGCTCAAAGGGGTCGTTGACGTGCAATCCCTCCAGGAGTTACCGTATCTCAGAACCATAAGCCTCATGAACAACGATTTTGATACTGCATGGCCTGATATCAACGTGTTGGTGGGTTTGAAGTCCCTTTTCCTTTCAAATAACAAGTTTTCCGGGGAGGTTCCTTCTCAGGCTTTTCAGGGTATGCAATGGTTGAAGAAAATTCTTTTGTCAAACAACCAGTTTACAGGTCCTATTCCAACTTCCCTCGCATCCATGCCTAGGCTTATGGAGTTGAGGTTGGAGGGAAACCAATTCACCGGCTCCATTCCCAATTTTCAACATGCATTTAAATCATTTAGCGTAGCTAATAATCAATTAGAAGGAGAAATACCAGGCAGCCTCCATAACATGCCGGCTTCATCTTTCTCTGGTAAGAGCAACACATTTTCATTTCATTTGTAATTAAGGGCATCCAGTTTTATTCTATATAGATTGGCAAATTTTTATTGAGCACACCAAAAAAATTACATTTGTTAATTTGTTCGAAATGATGGAGCATGCAGGTAATGAAGGGCTATGTGGAGCACCGTTAAGTGCATGCTCCTTGAAAAAGAAATCAACTGTGAGTATTGTAGTGGTTGTGGTTCTTGTTATTGTGGCACTGATTGTGATTGGAGCAGTAATATTGATAGTCCTCCGTAGAAGAAGAAAACAATTGCAAGGGCCAGCAGTGTCGGCGGAAAATCCATCTGAAAAGAAAGGAGGAGGAAGTAGGGAACCTTCAGATGAAGGAAGTCGCAGGTCGCGTGCCTCGAGCCACAGAAGCAGATCTAGAAGAGGAGACAGCTTCAGGTTATCGTTTGTGAGAGATGACAGACAGCAGTTTGATTTTCAAGAATTGCTGAAAGCCTCAGCAGAGATATTGGGCAGTGGTTGTTACAGCTCTTCCTACAAGGCTGCTCTCTTGAATGGACCTGAGATGGTGGTGAAGAGATTCAAGCAAATGAACAATGTAGGGAGGAAAGAATTTCAGGAGCACATGCGATGGATTGGAAGGTTGAATCATCCTAATATCCTTCCTCTCGTCGCCTACTACTACAGAAAGGAGGAGAAGCTCTTGGTTACCGACTTTCTTCACAATGGCAGCTTGGCTGTTCGCCTTCACGGTATATATCCCTACATATCAGACTACAACACACGTGTGATACAATTTTAGGTCTATAATATTTAATATAATAATAATCTGTACAAATTAAAAGAAATTAAGGGATAGAGAAAAGATGATTAGTATATTTGTCATATATTGGTGCATGCAAGAATTAAGATCTTGTTGTATAAGGGATGCATGGTTACTTATTTCAGGATACCAAGCTCTAGGGCAAACAAGCCTTGATTGGGAAAGCAGGTTGAAGATAGTGAAAGGCATAGCGAAAGGACTTGAATATCTGTACAGAGAGATGCCAAGCCTAATTGCGCCACACGGAGATCTCAAGTCCTCTAACGTGCTTCTGAGTGAATCTTTGGAGCCCATTCTGACAGACTACGGGTTGGCACCAGTGATAAACCAGGACCTTGCTCTTGACATCATGGTGAGCTACAAATCACCAGAGTATTTGCAGCATGGCCGTATTACAAAGAAGACTGACGTGTGGAGTCTTGGGATACTCATTTTGGAGATTCTTACTGGCAACATCCCAGCTAACTTCCTACAAGGCAAAGGAAGTGAGCTGAGTTTGGCAAATTGGGTGCATTCGATTGTCCCCAAAGAGTGGAGTAGTGAGATGTTTGATAAGGACATGGCAGCAACCAAAAACAGTGAGGGTGAGAGGATGAAGCTTTTCAAGATTGCATTGGCTTGTTGTGAATGGGATGTGGACAAAAGATGGGACTTAAAAGAAGCTGTAGAAAGAATTCATGAGGTAAAGGAAAGAGATCAGGAGGAAGATAATTCCCATTCTTCTTCTCCTTCCTCTTCTTCTTCTTCTTCTAATGCTAGTGAAGCTGACATCAAGTCTTCAAAGGCTTTGTCAGGTGAAGTCAGTTTCTCCATAGATGGTTGAATGAGGCGGGCCAGGACATCATCGTTGTTACTTGGATTTCGTCTCTCTATCCCCTCAAAGAAATGCTACAGCATGAATGAAGCGAATGGAATGCGATGCATCCATGCATGCATGCGTGGCTCGTCCACGTTACATTATTGGGATTTTGTTTTAACCTGAATTTTCCCCAGTACTGGAAGGTGCGACTAACGGAAATTTTGAAGGCAACAACAATCCAATGCCATTCATGTGATGAGATGGAGTTTGACGTTGAATCAACTCCTTTTTTAGCTGATTAATATATCTTGGCATTTGCTTTGCCATCCATATCTGTATTTCGCTTAGTACTTACTAGCTATATCCTGATTTTCCCTATTTCCAACTTAAACCAAGGTCATGAGTTTTGAAGGTAGGTTCAATATTTATCTTTTGAATCTTTTTTATGGAAAAGAACATATAAATTAATTTAGGAAAGAAAATAAAATAGACTTGTTAAATTTTAGCGAGCCTGTTTTTAGCATATGGAGTGCATTCTCATTATCATATAAATTTACAGTGAGTTCAATATGTAAGTAACTATTTGCTAAAGTCGATGATTCCTTAAAAAAAACATCTCAAATAATGATCTCTTGAGACATTTTGCATAAGAAAGTTTTTTCATACCTAAAAATTATGATTTTTTCTATAATCATGAATTTTAAAAATTATAATTTTTAAAAATAACTAAAATTTATTTAATTTATCATAAATATTTCTAAAAATATTTATATAAATTTATATTTTTATAAAAATTTTAATTATTTATCACATTAAATGATCTAATAAAAAAATAAAATAATATTTTTACTAAATTAATTTTTTAACTTGAAAAAGTTAGATTTTTACCTTTCTATAAAAACAATTTTATAAGAAATGTAGTTAAAAAATATTCATGAGAAATGATGTTTTCTAGAAATATTGTTTTTCAAAAAATAAACCAAATATGAGAAACAAAGTTTCCCTACTTCAGATTTTTTTTTAAAATATCGTACCCAACTAGAAATCATGAATTCTAAACATGATTAAAATAAATTTAATTGATCATAAATATTTCTAAAAATATTTATATAAATTTCTTGAAAATAAAAAATAATGTAATATTTTTATCAAGAACTTTAATTATTCATCTCATTAAATAATCTAATAAAAATAACATAAATTTTTTATTATAATAAAAAAATAACTTTGAAAAGTCAAATTCCCGATTCCTTCCACAAAAATAATTTTGTGAAAAAACAAAACTAAAATACATTATCAGAAAACATGATTTCTTGGAAATGTCATCTTTTAAAAAGTAAACCAAACATGAAAAACAAAATTTCTCAAAAAAATTAAAAAAAATTCTTATACCAAATATCCTCGTAAGTAAATTTAAAAAAGGAGGAAGAAAAAAGATAACTGACAGGCCCTGTTAAGTTGGACAAAATGCTAAAAATGAAAAATTAACCAACATAATAACACGGTGAACATAAATATTTGGTCTCCTCTCTAAATATAGTTATAATAATGTATATACATCTTTAATTTTAATGAGTTCATATAGCTACGTACATTAAATTAAATAAAAGGCAAATTGTTTTTGTACTTTCCAAATAAATAAGCTCAATTTAACAGAGCTTTATCATTTTGGAAGGTGAACTTATCTAATGAAATGACCTTTGTCCCCTAATGATAAAAATGATATGCCACCAGTCTCAATATTGAATACTTACGGCCAAATAGTTAGTGAAGGAGGGAAAGGGGCTAGTGGCAGGTGGACTCAGCCTTTGACTTTTATATAAATATAATTTTATATATTACTTTTAAAGAAAATGCAAATAAGAAGAGTCAATTTTAAATCTGTTAATCTTGATCTCAACAAAATTTCTAAACCATGAAAATTATAAGAGGAGATTCAAGTATGACCCTCACTAAGCATGAGTTTTAAAAATTAAGAGCATTTATAAAAATAAAATAAAATTGTTAGTTGTACTTTAAACGTTGACAACAGATTGTTAAATTGCAAGATCATTACTTTAAGGATAGTTGATGATTTTGTTCTGTATGTTCTAATTTATGAAGCTTCAAAGGTTTTGAAAAATATTGCATTACTCCTGTCTTATACAGTGAAGATGAAATAACAATAAGCATTGATTAAGAGATGGAATAACATCTCTCTCTCTAAAAAAAGAAAAAAACAGAGAGATGGAATAACAGAAAGATTAAGTTGTAGTGGGGTTCATTTAGTTTACTTAATATAAAGCCAAAAGAAGTTGCATTTATTGAATTGGTTTGGTGGAAATAATATTGATTTTAATACTAAAAACATTTTTGCCATTATGCAGCTACAAGAAAAAGAAAAAAGAAAGACTATTTTTTAGAGCATAACTTCCTTAAATGCAAAATTTTCCATTGGTTAAAGCCAAATAAAAAAAGTCTATAATTTGCAGTAAAAGAAAAAAAAAGTATTTCAGAGAAGGAGAAATGTAAGCATAAAGTAGACAAAATCTGAATAGTGTGTAAAATTCCCAACCTCAAGAGTTATGCATAGATGTTTAAGCAGTTCTTATTATATTAACTATGGCCATTGGAGAGTTTTGAACCAAGTAGTCCAGTGCTCTGATTACTTCATTATCAGATATGTTTGCAAATAATTGCTTTTCCACGTTCAATGACTCCAATCTAACAAAGCAGGGAGGTTGGTATTGGAGAGATCCTACAGAATGAATTGGAAACATATTGAAATGGATATTTTGAAATACAAGATTGAGTAATTTTTGACATGTGAATGTAGACTTTTGTATGCATAAAATGGCACTGCCACTGGGTGTACTTTGTCGCCTCAAAAGCCGTCGTTATCGATGTTGACTTCCACTGCAGAATCCCTTTGGAAGTATGTTGAACTCAGCTTAGCTTCGGTAATGGCATCACTTCCCCCTTTGGGATTTCAAAATAGCAAAAATTGAAAACGATAAGGAGAGTGAGTGGGTTCAGACTTGGAAGACTTTTCAAAAACACTACTTTTATTTGTTTCTTGTTAAACTCTTTATAAAGTCCATTTTTTTATTAATATATAAAAAGGAGCATTCTATGACTAATGTCAAAACATTCTCACTAACATTCTTTATTTATTTAGTTGAAATATATTAAAAATTATTTATTTTAATAAATTTTATTCTCCATTTAATAATTCTTTTCTGATTTTACAATGTGATATACTAAAGTTGATAATTTTTTATAAATTTTAATTAATTATATAAAGTGTTGAAAAAATATTATTAATATTTTCAAATTATATGTCTACATCTCATTTTTTTAAATTTACGGGTGGAAGTAAGAGAATAATGTAAAGATAAAAATAAATTGAAAATAAATAAAGAAATAAAAAAAATTACATAAGATTACATGTATTTTTTTATGAAAAATTTGCTTGATTCAAATAAGAATATTTCAGATAAAAAAAATATTATTATATGTATTTAATATAATTATATATTTAAGATTTAAATTTAATATTATTAATTAAATTAAAATAATTTTATATTTATTGATCACATATTTAACAATAAAAAATAGAATAAAATTATGAAAGTAAATGGTGTCCATATTATGTAATATTTTTCTTTGTGTATAACTATTGCACTAAGGATAAAACTGTTTCCTCATACATACTACTAAAAGCGCCAATCATTAAGTCAATCCTAGTTTTTATTCATGTTATCATTTTTAATAATAATTAAATTAATTATAATATAATAAATTAATCACAACATAAGTTATCTTTTGTAATAGGAATCAAATTAATTTTAAATCAGATTTTTAATAAAAATTAATTATCAAAAAAATCGATAAATATTTTAACTAATAACATGATTAAAAAACATATTTATGATATATGTATATTTATTTGTGTTTATTTATTAAAAATCATATTTAATAAAATAAACAATTTTCTATTTTGTTATTTGTTTGTCTAAATTTTTTTTAAAATATTTTTCTACTTTTTTAAGAAGTAAATTCTAAGCAAGTTTTTTTCATTTATTTTTTATAAAAGTCCTTATTTTAATAAAATAAATAATTTTCTATTATTTTTATGTGTTTATTTAAACTATTTTTT
>JAMLFT010001137.1:0-24738 GCA_026544285.1 Pachyrhizus erosus | reverse complement strand
TGGTTTAATTTAGTGTATAGTATATTTTCTAAATTTCAACTTTACTATTCTGGGTAAGGCTTATCATGAAAACAATGGATTTTAGGGATCTATCTTTTATTAGTTAGTGAATCATTGGAGGCAGCAAAGCAACATGTCTCTGTCTGAAAGATAAAATAAAAATAAAAATACATATTTCATGGATATGCAAAAGAACTCAAATATGTTATTAGAGGTTTGAAATGGAGACAGCTACCAAATTTCTACCATGAAATGTTCAATAATACCATTGATTATATCTATATTTTAATTCTGAATGAACTGAGTGATAAATTACGCTATAATTTTCTGCTGTAGCATAGTGTAACTAGTGATGTATGGTCCTTGGTTTTTGCTCTTTTATCAATCCACTACACATTTTCTTTATTATGGAACTTTGTTAAGTTAAATCGACACAGATTCATCAATATGCCATAGTTCTATTTAATTAGATAGATAAAGCTCAATTGTAGCTTGAAGTTAAAAAAAAAGTTCATAACTATTGGTTAGTTTGTTATATTAGTTAGGTTAGTGGGATGAAATACTTTGAAAAAGGCATGTTGCTTAACATGATTTGTTTTCCTTATTTAGCCTATTTTTCTATTCTGTTGCTTTCCTAAGTTCTCTCTGCAAGATTATTTCTAGATATCCTTCAATAGGTTCTCCAAGACGAAGCGACATGAGCATACAAAAAAGAAGTGAACTACAAAATAATAGAAACCATGAAGCTTGAAAAAAATAAAAGAAAAATAAGTGGAGAAAGTTGCCTAATTTTTATAAAAAAGAAACAAATCACAAAGTCAAAAGACTGCATCCCCAACAACAACGCCAAAAGCTTGACAGAGGATAATCGCAAGTGCATAATTATTGTCAAGTAATAAATATCAAATTCACAAGGACTGTATGTTTGACTTTGCAATTTACACAATTCAACTGAAATTAAAAAAAGAAAGAATTTAAATTAAGTATTGATTTGAAGGAATTAGGTTGAGAATCAAATTAAAATAAAAGTAAGTAATTAAGATTAAGAAAAATCAATAAAGATTTGTTTAATGGTCGGATAAGTGAAACAAAATATAATAAGTTATCCTATCTTATTTTAATCAAATATTTATTGAGTTAATATTATATGATAAACTTATCTTGTGAGTTTTTTTTATCTTATTTGCTAATGTAATTTTTATCTTAAGGGAGAGGTTGAGTTATAAATTGACAGGACATAATAAGATATTTTTTTTTCTCAATTCACCTTTATCAATATTTTTAATTGGTAGGGTATGATACGATTTTTTTTTCTTTTTCCAATTTAGTTCAAGTTGTAATTTTTATAATTTGAAAAACTTAAAAAAATAAAAATAAAAATTATTTTTAATCAAAAGGGTAAATTTGTCATTTGAACATAATGTATATCTTATTCTATTGTTATGTCATCTATGTCAAACCTAGGTTAGAATAACATACGTTATTTAGTTTGTTATCCAATGTACATCAAACATTGGATATGGTAAAACTTTATCGTGCTCTTATCTTATCTTGCCCTTATCTTTTTTGTTTATCATATCTTAACCGCCAAACATACCCTAACGATAAAACTCATAGGATTAGGGGTTCACAAAATGATGTTTTATTGACTAAATCATTTTACCTTTATGCTCTCGTTGGTTTTCAATGAAAGTGAAATAACTTAAGGTAACACCCGTTTTCTTTCAAAAGGCGATGGTGTATCTAATTGAATTAACCTATACTTTCATGGTAGTTATGTCCAATTAAACCTATTGCATTCCTTGTTAACTCATTAAGTCCCTGAAGTACTAAAACCACTTTCGTGTTTTTTTAAGTTTTCTCCTTATGATTTCAACAATTAGATTCATCTTTCAATTATTCCTTGGATGTTTAAAATTATGAAAAATGGTGACCAAGTGTCTTGTATAAATCAATTCAATATGAAAAAAACCAAGATAAATCTAACAAAAATAAAAATACTTCGCTTAAACATCAATAGTGTCAAGGCTAAGCATAAATCCTATAATAAGATGACAACTTGTACACAATTATAAAAACTAAAACAATAATAAAAAAGAACATCAGACTATGACTAAAGAGAGAAAGACAAAAAAAACCTTTAAGTTTCACTCTATACACAATCAATACACAAATTTTTGGAGCCTTATTTCAAATAGTAGAAGGTTTATTTATAATTAGGCTACAATTAGGGTTTAAGCCTAACTAAACAAAAATAGAAAAAATAACATATTCATGAAATTTTTATTAAATGTGTCATCGTCACATGTTTACCACGATTTGCCTATAGTTGACTATAGTTGTTAATTTTGACTTCCTACAATCTCCCACACCCAAAATAGTTATTACATGTTGCTTGTGGTGCTCTCTAATTGCAAAATTTTCCACTTTTCTTTTAATGTTATTCCTCTAAATCAAAGTCATTCCAATCACATAACCACAAAGCATCTATAACAATCTCCATAAGCTATTGATCTCTTTAAGAACCAAAAATACAAAAAAACCTCAAAAAGTCTTAAGTGATGAAAAAAAAAACATATATCAATACTAATTAACATAAAACAAATGAAAATCTACATGAATTAATATGCAAAACTTATATAACATACTAAACATCAATATCCAAAACATTGTAAGTTACCTTTAACTCATTAAAATACAATAATATGTTAGCTTTACATGTGAATAGTACTAAAAAGTATTTCCAAACTTGCTTAGTTGTTGAATAGATAAATTCATGTTATAAATAGTAATAATTAGATAAATACATAATTATATTTAACATTATATAATATGTTAAGTAATAAATTAATATAAAACTACAAGTTAATAAAAATAGTTTAAATTAACATAAAAATCTTATCTTTTATATATATATATATATATATATATATGTATATACACACACACACACATATATATGTATGTATGTATGTATGTATGTATAAATCCCATTTAAAAGAAATTTTTACAAGTGTCATCGCAACATGAAAAGCTTTTTAAGAAAGTCTCTTAAAAACCTTTCAAATTTGGAAATAAGAATTAGAAAAAATAATAATTTTCAAAATTTAAACAATTAAAATTGAAAATACTTAAATATTAAATTAGTTGCATTGAAAATAGACTATATGAGTTTCAATAACACTCTAATTAATACACTATCTTCGTCCTTTTGGCTACCCAAAACAAATCTTAAAATTCTCATGTCCTCTTTTTTTTTTTTAAATTCAAATTTACACTCAATTCACATTAGTTTCTTTCCATTTTTTAAAATTCGCACTTAATTTACATTACCCTTTCTCCACTCTACTTTCATTCCCCTTCTATTGGACCCTCCCCTTCTATTGGACCCTTCCTTTGCCTTGTTTTTGCAAAGTTTCAACGAGTATTTACATCTTAGTATCTCCCCACGTTCACACTTTCATCTCTTGCCTTTTTTGTTTATTCTTATTTTCCCTTCTATAAGATCCACCAAGCTTTACTTCGTTTCTTTCAAGCATTTTGTTATATATAAAACTAATTCACCTATAGTATCCTACTTATTTCAATTGATAAAAAGTTTCAACTTTTGTTGTGCAGGAAATAAGAGAAAAATGGGATTTTATAAAAAATGGAAAGGAAACACAAAATTTGGTTGTGTCTTTTTTCAAGGATTCTATTGTTTCAATTTTTTTTGTTCTTTTATCTATTTTGGATTTTGCTTTAAAGTTGTTTCTCACCTTCTCTTTAATAGTTTTAAAAAAAACTTTCACATTGATTGAACCTTAAGCGACAAGTTGTTATTGTCACCCCATTGTGATAAGATATATGTATTTTTTTTTTCATGCTTTTTCTACTTTTTTTTTAATACAAGTTAACGCACACAATTTAATCCAATAATTTAGTGCGAATTGTGGTTATTATATGTAGTGGATAAGACCAAAGAAGGTCATGGAGAGGATGACCATGAAGACGTACAATATTTACTGTTTATTATTCTCTGACTAAGATTTTATTGTTTCCCTAGTTACAAGCATTTCAATTAAGTAGTTGTTGTTTTAATGTCTTTTTGCTTTTCTAACATCGTTCATTTTTCTTTATGTATAGCATAAGTTTTGATATGTTAAAATTTGTGTGCATCTTTATTTTTGCTATTGACAATGGTCTCCTTCTATGCATGTTTATTCTTTTTCTATTTTTTTTAAAGCAAGTTTGAAGTTTTGCATCACATTTCCTTTAATAAATTTATACATAGTTATACCATTTTCTCTGTTTTCCTTAACTTTTTGTGATACATTTATATTTATATCAAATACAAGTGATTGTTATGTTTTGTTTGTATGTTTGTTATCTGATTTAGTGTTGTGTATCTTGATTTTGGTGAGACAAAGACAAACAAAATAAGTATTTAAAATTTTTTATTCTTACCTTTTCCATCTCACAATATTTTATTTTTATATTTGTTTTATTATTCCTACATGTGGGTATGATTTAGACAAAAAAAAATAATATTCATTCCTACTTATGTGTCACTATAAAATATTTGAGCGATAAATGTTTTAAACATATACGTTTAAGAGAAAATAAATTATACTATGTGCTATGTCATTCTCTTATAATATTTGTTTATTTTGTTTCTATTACATTTGTAGGATCAACCTTAATTGGGAGGAGATGAACTATGAAGAGTTGTGCAAGTTAATTGAAGTTGACCAAACTACAATAACTTTAATATTCATTTGTGATAATGGTAAGTATCATTGTCAAGTTAGAATGGCAATCGACTTTTTTGTATCTATCGAATTTGTGCCATAACATTTGCTAAACAACAATGTTACAATTAACATGAATTACTATAACATGCTCTTTTGCTGAATTGGATTCATTTGCACCTGTAAATAGATAACAACTATCATATCAGTTGGTAGATAAAACTTATTTTATTCTTTGTTTTATTTTTCCTCTGCAATTCGGGTTGAAATTAAAAAAAAAGATTTTGACGTTAGAATTTTTGTTTAATAATGAGATAAAGATTATTTTGCTTAAAAAATAAAAAAACATAAATTATGACAAACTATATTTAACAATAGGATAAAGTATATTTTTATCTTTTACTTTATCTTAATTTATGTTTTTAGTTTCTTATAATTTTTTTATTATTTTTAATATATCATAAATTGTTACGTTTATTTTTTTTATTTTTTGTAAATTATTTTAGTTTCAATTGTTAAGTACTAACATAGTAAGTAGAATTTGTGCTAGTAAATTTTCTGTTTTAATTTTTATGTAATTTTTGACTTATCATTTTTTTATAGACAAAATTTGTCCTAAATGTTAAAAAAATAAAACTCTTAATATTAAAATTTTTGAAACTACCATAAATGTTATAAAAATAAATATTTAGATTGTTAGAAATTTTTTAACAATTAAAAATTACTAGAAACTTGAATAATTTTTTTAAAACACAATTTATGTTCTTTACTTCATTATTTAACCATTAAAATTAATAAATTAAAAATAAAATATAATGATTTATAAGAGACTAAAAATAAAATAAAAGATAAAAACATATTGACTTAGATAATCTTTTGGTCCTTATAATATAGAGTTTTTTTTATTAGTTGTTTAAATTTTTTGTTTTAATCCTTTAAAAATTAAAAAAAATTAATTTTAATATTTATTTTTAAATAATAATATTAACTAATAACATAAACGATTTTGACAATAGTAACTTAAAAACTTGATAGGATAATCATGTATACTTTTTTTTATAGTCAATTATGTTTTTAAATTTTTATTTATTTAAAATCGTTAATGACGTTTAACCAGTTAATGTGAAATTTAAAAATATAATAAAATTTTAAAAACATAATAAAATTTTAAAAACATAATTTCATAAGAATTATACTTGATTGTTTTCTTAGACATTTTGAAGTCACAAATTTTAAGATTTAAACTCGTTGTCAATATTGTTGTTATATCATTGTTTAAAAATATTTTATGAAAATAAAAAAACTAATTTTTTAAATAAATAAAATCAAAATCTTCTATTTTTAAAGGATTAAAATGTTATTTAAGTCAAACATATTTTATCCATAAAAAATGTTAAATATTATTTTTAATTTTTCATCTTATTTTTTTTTATTGTGTGGTCCTTCATCTTTTAAAATATTTATTTTAAATCAATTTAAAAACATAAAAGGATGAAAATTATTTTTTTTAAAGATGAAAAGTCAAATTAAAAAATAAAATAAATAACTAAAAGTAATATTTAAAAGAAAAAAAAGTGAATCTTTATGAATAAACAACTTAGTGATATTTAAAAAAAATAAAATGAATCTTTGTGAATAAGCAACTTGGCCGCCTAATAGTATCCAGAAACCTGGTTTCCCGCCTAAACTTATACACCGCAGAGGCAGAGAGGCAAAATATGAAGTGATAGCATCTGACATCTGAAGTGAACGTAGATGGAAAAAATGGTCTCTGCTACAAACCCTAACCCTAAAAATGTATACCACATCGGAGGTCTGCAAGTGGAGTTTCCTTACCAACCATACGGGTCTCAGTTTGCGTTTATGGGTAGAGTAATCTCCACCCTTAATCGTGCTCAGAGAGAAGGCCATTGTCACGCGTTGCTCGAGTCTCCAACCGGCACTGGCAAATCCCTTTCGCTTCTCTGTTCCTCTCTCGCTTGGCAGCACCATTATAAATCTCAACAACAACACCTCCAGCCCGCCCCGGAGGCAACTGCCGATCCTCTTGCTTATGGCGGAGGATTTGTTCCCGAGGAGGATTCACTTTCTTCTGGTAACTATCTCTTCCAATCAACGATATTTCCTTTATTTGGTTTCTGTTGCCCTCAGCAAATCGTCCTGCCTTCAGCTTCAGAAAATCTGGACCGTACGCAAACTGAGGTCAACAACAAGAAGCAGAAGAAAAAGGAAGCACCCACTATATATTATGCCTCGTAGGTTTTTTTACCGTCGAGTTATCATTTGATTTTTTTTTGTTGCATAAGTAATTCATGTATATAAAATTGATAATTTTTTCTTTAATGGTTATTATGGTTTCATGCCATTAGCGTTGCTGAATGTTGTGTAGTAGATTAGGTTAGATGGTTTCAGATTTTCAAGGTCGTTTTCTTTATCTTAAAATACGGGCATAGTCACTTAATTAGGTCATTTTTTGTTCTACTGCATAAGGAGAACGCACTCACAAATTTCTCAAGTGGTTCGTGAATTGCGGAAAACTGCATACAGGGTGCCTATGTCTGTGTTGGTAGGTTGAATCCATTTCTTTGAATCACTGTTATTTTTTCTTAACTCGTTCAAAATTGTTGTTTTCTGGTCATTTTTTGGATTTCTTCCAAGTCTAAGTTATTTACCTTTTGTTTTGCGATTTTAACCAAAATTAGTGAGGTTAATGCAAAATGCCATATCATTTGGTATCATTTTGAAGAATGTGATTATTCAGCACTACTCCAAACTGAAGTATTTATTGTCCCCATCTTGAGTTTTTAATTTCCTTTGTCTTTATTTTTCAAATTATTATCTAATAACATGCTATATTTTCTTTTGTTGGTGAAGCATATTATATATTATATGTTAATTTAAAGCACTGCTGATGAGATACCAATCAACATCCAACTTATAGTATGACAAGGATTTTAATTTAGCAAAGGTTTTAGTGAAAACTGAAAAGTCAGTATGCCTTAGTAGTACTCATTCTTGAATATGCAAAAAGATGTTACTTTCAGTAAAGTAATATGGATTTGACTGAGTATTTTTCCCTTTTGTATTTTGCCAGGCATCACGGAAACATTACTGCACAAATAAAAATATAATTGGCAAAGAGAACATCAATGACGAATGGTTGCTTTTACCTTTGCAATTTTTACTTTATGAGAATCTCTTTTTTCACCCTTCAATCTTCATACTGATATATTTCATAAAATGTTCTCATCTAACAATCTTCATACTAATATTTTTCACAAAATGTTCTCAGTAAACTATTATTGAAAGATCAGGCAACAGGGTGTCCAGAATTCAAGTGAGTGTATGGTTCATGCTTCTGATCTATTTTTTCTATCACTCTTCCTGAAGTAACTGAAATGAGAAACTTAAAATCAATGCAGAAATGCTCATAAAGTCAAAGCTCATCCATCCCTTCAGAAAGGAGGATGCAATGAGGTGCATGACATAGAAGATCTTGTAAAAGTTGGACAATTGGTAAAAGGTTTGGCCCTTTTGTTGTTATTTTGTCTTTTATTTTTTTGTTTAAAAGTTTATGCTAAGCTTTGTGTTACATGTTTATACATATTTTTATATTAATTATGTTATTAGTTAATGAGTTCCTTTTCCTTTCTGTCGTAGCTGTTTTGTGAGTGTGTCCAGTATGCGCGTCTATTATCTTTTGTACTTATTTTGACTTTGTTTCATTTGTATATATAAAAAGCTTTAGTTGAGTGAAAAGATTCAAGTTTTACAAAATATTTTCAATCTTCAAACTTAAGTTGGTATTAGAGTAGGTACGATCCTTCTCTACAGTCCTAGTTGCAGTTTATGGAAATCGTATCCACTATTGTTTGTCGACAACCTTATTTTAGGTTAGTCTAGGGGTGAAAGCACCTCGTCGAGCATGACTTAACCTCCACGTGCCTCTTGTTTCTTCACTTTGTTAGGCGTGTGCATTTCATGCATTGACCAAATGCCATTAGAACTTCTCCACAACACCACCACCACCATACTTGTTTGAGCTTCCTTACTCCATTTTGAGGCCTTGGCTATTTTTCTTGTGTATGGTTGGTGGGTTCAATGATGCTCTTTTTTCTTCCTTTGTGTTTGGTTTATGTTTTGTGAGTACTAGACAATCACTGGTTCAGGGTGGTCTATCTCAAGACTTATTCTTTCTATCTCTGGAACTCTTACCATTACCACAGAGAAACTCAATCGTAAATCATGGTTAACTTTTGTGGAATTGTGGTTCCTTGGTAAAGGGTACCATGATCATCTAAAAAAAAGGGCCACTAAGATATCAAGTGAAATTAGGGCCTAGTGGCAAAAGCTTGACTTTAAGTTTTGTGCAATGTTATGACATTCAATTGAATTCAATAGTTTAAGGACACTTAGAACATTCAAAACTTGTTGCATTTTTTGGAAGAAAGCTCAAAATATTTTTGCTAATGATGTTCAACAACTGTATGACGAAGAGTATCAAGAACACTTGAAGTTGAAATTCAGCAATCAAGCCCAGTTATTCTCAATGCCAAATGTCTTATTAGTTTGTACTTCTCAATCTGTGGAAGGTCAAAGTCCTTGAATAGTTGATTAAGGTGCTTTTAACCATAGTTATGATAATAACTCCTTATTCTTATCTGTTTCTCTACCTAAGTTTCCTTATTTGGTTTCCTTAACCAATGGTTTCAATATTGCATCTCAAGGAGTTAGTTAAGTCTGTCTTTCTTCTTTAAATTTTGTTTTATACATTCCTAATTATCCTTATAACTTGATATCTTTAAACCAATTGACTTGTTCTTGAAGTTACTCAGTAACATTTAATGTTAATTCTTTTGTCACACAAGAGTGTGGTATAGGTCGTTTGATTAGCGTAGTATATGAATCATGAGACTTGTACTATTTGGAAACTAGCCCTTCTTTGTCTTGTTTTGTCACCTCATCTCCAAAACTTTTGCATGATCCTTTAGGTCACCCTAGTTTGACAAAGTTAAAGATGATGGTCCCTAGACTCAAACAACTTTATAAATGTTAGATTGTGAATCATGTCAATTAGGCAAACATTTGATCTTCTTTTCCTAGGAAAATTGAAAACAAAATTTAATGTAGTTCTTTTATGGTTCATTTAAATATTTGGGAACCAAGTTTGATTATATCTTTTGGTTTCAGATAATTTGTTACATTTATAAATGAATATTCTTGATGTACTTGGATATATTTAAAGAGAGGCATACAAGTTTTTACTTGTTTTCATGTCTTTCTTCAATAAAATCAAGAACCAATTTGGAAAAACAATTAAAATTTTCAAAAGTGATAATGCTAATGAATTTTTTCTGGTAAAGTTTCCTTTTTTTTTATCCTTACAAGGTGTTTTACATCAATTTAGATGTCCTCATACACTACAACAAAATGGAATAGTAGAAAGAAAGAATCAACATTTAGTAGAAACTGCATGCACCTTAATGCTTAGTGGAAATGTTCCAACACATCATTGGGGTGATGCAGTTTTCACTGCTTGTTTTTTAATAAATAGAATGTCTTCTTCCTCTCTTAAGAATAAAGTTCCTTATTCAATCATTTTTTTTAAAGGAATTTTTATATCATGTATCTTGGAAGGTCTTTGGCTGTACATGTTTTGTTTATGATGTTTCTCTAGATCTTGATAAACTTTCTACAAGAGTTATTAAATGTGTGTTTGTTGGATATTTGCGTCTACAAAAAGGGTACAAATGATACTCTCCAATCACTAAGTGATATTATATGTTTGCAAACGTAACCTTTTTTTAAGAAACTCTATTCTTTTCCATGCAACACCTTAATTCTATACAACAAGTGTTATCTGTTTCATCCTTAATTCCAATGGTTCCTCCTACTTGTGAGACTTCTGATCAAGAAGTTCAACCACATTCTTCAACATATAGTCTGCCTAAATTATCTTCATCTCCTCTCATTATATATCAGTGTAGGACACAAAAAGCTAGTCCCACAGTGCATGATGATCCTCTTGATTCATGTCCTTCATTAGTTGAACCTACAACGATTCCTTCTCCATCATCATTTCATGATGAAAATTTAGGTTGACTCATTACTTTTAGGAAAGATATTTAGTCTACTCAAAACCCTCACTCTATTATTTTTTGAGTTACCATTGTTTATCTCCCATATATTTTTCTTTCCTTTCATCTTTGTCTTCTTTCACCATTCCTTAAAATGTTTATGAAACGCTTAATCACTTGGATGGCGACAAGTCATGATTGTTGAAGTGCATACTCTTGAACATAGTTGTACATGAGAATTAGTTTATCTTCCTCTTAGAAAGAAAATAGTTGGTTACAAGTGGATCTATGCTATTAAAGTTGGTCCTAATAGTGAGGTTGATTGTCTTGAAGCTCGGTTGGTAGCCAAAGGTTACACTCAATTTTATGGTCTAGGCTATGAATATACCTTCTCTCTTGTGACTAAGATCATCACTGTTTGCCTATTTCTTGCCATGATTACTATTCCTCATTGGTCTCTCCTTCAACTAGACATTAAAAATGCCATCCTTCATAGTGAATTGGAGGAAAAAATTTATATAGACCGTCTTAACTTTGTTGCATAGGGGGAGTCTAATCTAGTATGTAAACTTTGTCACTCTCTTTATGAACTTAAACAATCTTCAAGAGCTTGGTTTGGAAGATTCAGTCATGTTGTGTAGAGTTTTGAGATGAAATGCAGTGAAGTGGATCATTCTGTTTTTTATTGTCATGCTTCTCTTAAAAAATGTCTATTTGGTTGTTTATGTTGATGAGATAATAACACAAGGAATGATGCTGCCAACATCTCTCAATTGAAACATCTATTTAGTCACTTTCAAACGAAAGATCTTGGTTGTCTTAAATACTTCCTTGGTATAGAGGTGACACAATCCAAGGAAGACATCATTATTTCCCAAATTATGCCTCGAAAATTTTGGGAGAGACATGAATGATAAATTGTAGGCTCATCGATAGTCTCATGGATCCAAATCAGAAATTAATGTCAAAGCAAGGTGAACTATATTTAGGTCCAGAGAGATATCGGAGATTGATGGAGAAACTCATCTACCTCAATCGCCAAACTTGATATTTTCTTTATTGTTGGAATTATTAGTCAATTCATTTAAGTCCTTCATGTTGATCATTTGAATGCTGTCATTTGTATTTTTAAGTATATCAAAAAGGCTCCAGGATAGGGACTTTTGTTTGAGGATAAAGATGATGCTCAAATTTTTGGGTATTGTGATGTTGATTGGGCAGATTCTCCTACAAATAGACGTTTTACTATAGGGTATTGTGTTTCTATTGGTGAAAATGTTCTTTCTTAGAAGAGTAAAAAACATAATATTGTTACTCAGTCTAGGGTAAAAAGCAGAATATAGGACTATGACTTTAGTTACTTGTGAGTTGGTGTGGATCAAATAACTTAAAGAAGTAGGGTTTTGTAAAATTCAGCCAATGAAATTGTATTGTGATAATTAGGCAGCCCTTCACATTGCCTCTAATCCAGCATTCCATGAGAGGACTAAACACATAGAGATTGATTTCAATTTTGTGAGGGAGAAGTTACTGTCCAAGGAGATCAACATTGAATTTGTGGGTTCAAACAATCAATTTGTTGACATTTTGACTAAATCTTTAAGAAGGTCTCGGGTTCAATTCAAATGTTTCAAGCTTGGAGCATACAATATATATGCTCCAGCTTGAGGGGGAGTGTTAAATGTTTATATGTATTTTTATATTTATTATCTTGTGAATGTGCCCAGTCTGCACCTTTTGTACTTATTTTGACATTGTTTCATATATAAAAAGCTTCAGCTGAGTAAAAAGACTGATGCCTTGCAAGATATTTTCAACCTTCAAACGTAAGTCTTTGTAAAATGCAAGTCTTATTATGCTGTCTCCAATTTCAGGTTGCTCTTATTATGCTGCTCGTTCTATGTCAGATGATGCACAATTGGTATTTTGTCCATACAACTACATCATTAATCCAGTCATTCGGGCAGCAATGGATGTGGATATTAAAGGAGCCATAGTGATTCTTGATGAAGCTCAGTGAGCTGCTAATCTCTTTCTATTTAGTTGCCAAGTCAATGAAACAGTTCTAGAAGTCCAGTTAAATTGAAGTGTCTTTATTATTTTTTTTTATAACACATGGATTCCAGATGTTTTTCACACACCATCAGTTGTATGCAATTCAATGTAGAGCTGAGTGACAAATTTATACAGTTTGGTAGTAGTTTATTCCTGTTTTTCTCTATGAAACGACCCTCACATGCTTGCACTTTGCAGCAATATAGAGGACATTGCTCGTGATGCTGGCAGTGTGGATATTGAAGAGGATGTTTTGGATAGTATGTTATGAGCCTTATAGCTTTTATTTTAAGTGTCAGTAATGTTTATAGCTTTTATTTTCTTTGTCACTAATAATGGTGCTTAACTATATGGTCATACCTTTGAAAGAACTGCAAATGGAGCTCCAGCAACTTTGTTCTATTAATGCTGCAATTTACCAACCACTATATGAAATGGCACAGGTAATAAGATTATTGGTCTGACATGTTACTTAAGTTTGACTGTATAGTCCGAATATCTTCAACGAGTGCTGCATTTGTGTAGGGCCTTACTAGTTGGATGGAACAGAAGAAAAACAAGCTAGAAAAACGTGATTTTCAGCACTATGTTTCTTGGTAAGTTAAGGATTTTGTCATTTTTTTATGCATCTATTCATTATTATTTTGAGAATGAAGTTTTCATTTGTAATTTGGATCAAGGCTCTAGAAATTCCAAGTATTATAGAAATTGATTTGCTGAGATTTGATATAAGCATGCTTTATAAAGAGTGATATATATGTGATTAGCAGTTGATTGGAATTGCAATAATCAGACTAAATCAAAGGGCATTGGGAAAAGGAAACCCCACTTGGGTTTGGCTGATACTGTTAACTGTAATCTTGCGTAATTTCTCTTAATGAGGAACATGCACTTTTCTTTTTCCTAAGTAGATCTCCATTTATTTAATCTGCTCAGGAAATTATCTATTAATTTTTTTTGTAATTCTTTTGAACCCAGTTCATGTGTTAATAAGAAATTGATCCTTTGATCTTATTTGTTAACTACGAAAATTTTGTTTGATTGCCTGCATTCACGTATGACTTCTACTATTTGAGAATTGAAGGGTTGCTTTAAGCTCTATGTACTTCTTTTGGTTAAATTATTTTTCCTTTGTTTCAATTGAATTAATATGTTGAAAAACTATTCAACGTTGTGTCCTCTAGTGGCTAGAGCCTCGTAAAATAAAACCCATAACTTGTGAATTATATCTTGGATTTTAATGACATAAGCTTTCTATACCTATAGTTGGACTGGTGATAAGGCTTTAAGAGAGCTTGAAGAAGCTAATATTTCAAAGCAGTGTTTCCCTATCTTGCTAGAATGTGCGACCAAGGTATCTCATTTGTTTGGCATTTGTATTTGTATTATTCTTATGTTTGCATGCCATTTATCAACTTGATAATTTGTTCAAGGCAATCAAAGTTGCTACAGACTTGGAGACAGATGCTCCACATATAACTGGCATGTCAGTGATAACATTGGAAGGTCTGGGGTCATGGTTTTTATGTGTGACTTAGCTCAAAATATTTGTTACTACCAATGATATTTATTGATCTCATTTCAGGCTTATTCTCATCACTAACTTATTTCTTCTCAAGAAATGGATCTCACATGTTGGATTACCAGCTTGCTCTTCAGCGATGTGTCAGAAAAGATACTGGTAAGCAGTTGCAATTTCAGACTAAAAATATCCAGCAGAACTGCAAATGACATGGTTGTTGTTATCCATACACATATGAATGGAAAATGGTTTGGAAATCCTTTTGTTTATATGAATGGGTTTTTTGGAGTCTCTAATTTGAAATGTAATAGAATGTAAATTACCAAATTGAAATCATTTATGTGTGGACAACAATTTAAAAGATTTATCTTAAACATGAAAGGCTAAATTGTTTTTAATCTTTGGATCCTTTTAGTGGTCCTGAAACAGATGGTGTTACAGCACATATTACTGTTTTCAGAACTTAAAAAGGAGACTTGAAATGAGATATATGACAGTGCATTTATTTTGTGAACTGAAGACAAATGAGGACCCTTTTCCTTTTAAAAATGGGCAACCAATTACAAGTTCAATTAATTAATGGCATTGTAAAAGGTTCTTATAGCTAGTATATAACTATATATCTAATGTTTTTGCCTGGGTTTAAGCATTATTATAATTACCATTCATTGGTTTTATTCAGGAAGAGCTTTTGGAAACTGGACATACACTTTAAGTTTATGGTGCTTGAATCCAGCAGTTGTGTTTAGAGATGTTGCTGATCTATCTTTATCAGTCATCTTGACTTCAGGGTAAGAATAGCGTGAATGGGCACCTAACGGCCAAGTCCAAGTTTATATATGTTCAGGACATAATTCTTTGTATTTTTTTCTCCTGTTTCAAGAATGCATCTCAAACTGTTCCTGAGTGGCGCATGCCTATAAACAGTGCCAATTTCTGGACTCTGGAGGAAATTCCTATTGAAAAGCCAGTAGGCTGGCTGGGATTTTATAGCCTGATCTGATCATCTAGACTGATAATGAGGCAGTTAGGTCCAGGCCACTTTCATATAAGCATATAATTTTGACAGGGCCCAATCCCATAATCTTTTGGACCTGGGTGGGTGGGCAATGACCCAGTCTGTTTTGGCAGTTATTGGCAAAATTTGCTTTCTTTACTAATTTTCTTAAAAGCTTCTCTGTTGAAATACATGTTCTGTATTCCAGTAATGTATTGATGTCTCAAATATTATGTTAAAATCTCCCAAATTAACTTGGCATCATATTTGTAAAACTTTGTCCTTTGTCAATTTTCTTCCTATTCAGACATTCATATTTCATAATGTCTGTAAATATTCCCAACTATATGTCTGGGTGATAGAAATAACCATTTTATTGTCATGTTCTGTAAAAAGCATTTGTTGAAATACAGTTCCAGTTTGGTATTGCTACTTCAAACAGTCATGGTAAAGTTAAAGTTTCACCAAATATTTGATATACATACATACATATATATATATATGTGTGTATATGTGTGCATGTGTCACGATTTTTTATTGCTAAAATGAGGGGGAGTCTGCTATTTTTATTATTATTGCCATGAAACCCAACATGTGAGGGCCAAAAATTGTTGAGAAGTGAGTTCAGATATCATAGCATCTCTACATCCTAGCATCCTTGTAATATCATTTACATACTTATTTTGGTATTTCAGGACGCTGTCACCAATGACATCCTTTACTTCTGAGCTTGGAGTTCATTTTGAAACTAGTCTAGAAGCTCCTCATGTAATTGATGTTGATTCACAGGTCTTGACTACTTCTAAACTCAATTATCCTTAAAGTTCATTATTCCATTTAGCCCTGTAAGTGTTTGTTCAACAAGTTATAAACTCTTGAATGTAGGTGTGGCCTGCTATAATCTCCACTGGTCCTGGCAACTATCCTTTGAATGCAAGTTATAAAACAGCAGATGGATATGCATTCCAGGTATGCTTGCTCAACATAAATTTTTAGCATATGCTATTCTTGCCTTTAAAATACATCTCGTTATTATAAGCTGTTGAAGTTTAGAAAGAGAGAATTTGGAAGAAGAGAAGTATTATTCATTTCCCAACTGGATTGTTACATTAGAAGGTATATATACTGTATCAGTAGCTTGTCTAACAAGGAACTAAGAAGTTATAGCCAGGTGTCACTCAACAGCTGGATAACTGACTAATTAACTCTCTAGCTTGGTACATTTACTAAGTACATTATTCACACATAAGCTATGATTTAGGATGCAGTGGGAAAATCTTTAGAGGAAATTTTCAAGATTGTTCCAGGTGGATGCCTCGTGTTCTTTCCAAGTTATAAAATGATGGACAAATTATGCAACCGTTGGTCTGAAACAGGACAATGGTCTCGACTAAATGCAGAAAAGCCACTTTTTGTTGGTGAGTTATCCTTATCTTCCAAATGCTTTTCTGTGTATTATGTATGAAATAGGTTTAAGATCTGAGTTTCTGTTGGTATACTTTTTACTTTTTGCCATTTTTTTCTTTTTCTGTAAAGTGCAAATGTTAAAGTAGAGAGGACATAACTTGGGCATTTATATCTAAAATTGATTTTGTTGTTTTGGCAATAGTTTTTGATTGTATTAAAATTTTGTATTATGTTTGTGCTTGGTGTGCAGAACCAAGAGGAGGAAGCCAAGATGATTTTGAACTTGCATTAAAGGGGTATTATAATTCAATTCATCATGGCAAAATACCTGCACTGCGAAGGAAAAGGACTAAGAAAATTGATCTAAATTATGTTCATGCAGTTGATTCCTCACATAATTCTAAGAAAGGAGGAGCTGCTTTACTTGGTGTTTGTCGAGGAAAGGTGCATCAGAATTTTACTTGTATCTAATTATTTTAGATATCATTTTTATCACACAAAAATTGTGATTGGGCAATTTGATTTTTGCTATGCTTTAGTAATGCTGCAGTTATATTGGCTTATAGTTTTCCCCTAGATTGGGCCTTTTTTTTAATGTGAGAATGAGAGAAACAATACTGACCACCATAGTAGTCAATCGTGGAGCAAAGTGGCTGACACCAAAATTGGGATAGTGGGATGACCACTATTTTAATATGTCGTTTCTATTATATAACAGAACTAATTTGTTTAATGTATCACTACAGAGAAATAGCTCTGCTAGGGTTTTCATAGCCTTCGTTATTGTTGCTTGCATTGATGGCCTCTGCCGTTCCAGTTGTTCCATGGGCATTTCTTGATGTTGAAGACTACAAAATGCCTTCTCCTCAACCTTTGTCCCCTCCCAAGCACCACAAGAAAACCTTTGCTCCAGCTCTTCACCATGCTTGTGATATTCCGCTAAGCCATATCCTATTTTTAGTGCATAAGCATTGATGATATTGATAATCTTCAATGCAATCATTAATTTTATATAAAATTTTATCTCTAATCCTTTTTACATCCACTACATTCCAATTCTTATCCATGATAATACTCATTCCATTCTTTTCTCTTAACTTTCCTTATGCAATCTTGTTGTGTCTAGCTCCTTAGCCTTTTCTCCAATCCATTTTGTTTCTTCAAGACACAATGTTAATCTAATCCTTCTTTGAATCATGATGTCCACCACCTCAAAAGATTTACTTGTCATATTTCAAGTCCCAAACCTAGTCAAGCGCACTCTTGGGTTAGCTTCTTCACTCACATCCAAAAGAATGTGAAAACTCTTGCACATTTAACATTACATCTAGGCACCAATGCAATAACTGTAATTCATTTAACACTAGACTTGAGTTATATAGCGTAATACTTCCAGGTAACGGCCTAGCATTAGCATACATAATTTGTCATAAGTGATCCATGTTTGAGATTTTGACAAGTTTGGTGTCGGCTATCAATGGTCTATCACAACCCTCTTCCTTTTCTGAGGCTTGGTACAAACTAAGAGACTAGATGCAGAGTTTTTAATAGTGATTTCTTAAATTGAATGATTTGCTACTAATTTAATTGATTATATTTCTTTTTGTACGTATACATTTCAGTAAGGTCAATTTGGAAATGGCATTAAAAAGTTGGGAATGTAAATAAACAGTTGGCTGTGTCAACATCATTACCATTATTTAAAGTGTTTTAATCTATATTGACTATATGACTACTTTCACATATAACAATTCAATTTACCTTTAGCTTAGTTATTTGTGTATATGACCTCATTATTATATGCTTGCTGCAGGTTTCTGAAGGAATTGATTTCTCTGATGATAATGCCAGAGTAGTTGTATCCTTATTTCTACTTAAAATTTATGGTTCACTATTCTTGGTGGGGAAGAGATCTTAATCTGCCATGTGGCTATGGTATATCTTGTGAGGATTGAAAGTATGTATATTCTCAGATTATCAAAATAATGATTAAAAAAATATGAATGTGAAAACTAACAACTTAAAGGTACCCTATAATGGGTTTAACCACACACATTTCAATTTTTAATAATCAATGTAAATGTTAACTATAGATTGTACATCCTTGACCATCTCAGATTATTGTTGGTATTCCATTTCCCAATATGTAAGACTCCTTTCTTTTTCATAATTTATTTTTTGAAGGAATCCTGTTACGTGAATAAAATTTTTTGATTGCCTGATTTATTATAACTAACAGAAATGATATTCAAGTTGCACTTAAGAAGAAATATAATGACACCTACAAATCATCCAAAAATCTATTGAGTGGAAATGAGTGGTATTGCCACCAAGCCTTCCGAGCTTTAAATCAAGCAGCAGGTAAGGCTTAATTCAATTTATTTTGTTTTCATCAAATTTAACCAAAGCTGACTGTTTTTCAAATTTTTAAATTTTTTTACATTGATTACCTTTTATTTTTGTAGGGCGCTGTATACGACATAAACTTGATTATGGAGCAATCATTCTATTGGGTATGAACTGCACTCTACTTTAGTTCTCTTCTCTTCTCTTCCACTTTATATGTTGTTTCCCCTTTTTGGATTTAGAATTTAGAAACTGTTTTTTGTATTTTGAGAGGGTGAAATTTATTAGGTTTTCCAGAGCAAGCATAATATTACACCAGTGGTTGCTGTGCAAGAGTTGTCTTTTTCATTAGTTGGTTTGAAACTAATTCCTTCAAGCATGTTTTGAATGTTGGCAGATACTTCCATTGTCAAATATTTTTCTATGGAACATAAAACTTATGAGTCATGACAGTTATTCCCATGGGGCAACTGTAAAAGCAGGCAGTTCTGTCTTACAAACTACCTTTTTTTGTTTATAATATAATAATCTAGTGTTTTTTTCCTTTGTGTTTTGGTATGCCATTGCAGTGCTATTTATTCTTGACCTAAGGTTTATTTTAACACTGTTCTTTGTATAACTATCAACTCCTACACTTTCAACCAACTTTCTATCATAATTTGTTTAATTTTTCTTGTGGAATTAGATGAACGTTTTCGGGAACAAAGAAATAGGGCATTCATTTCAAAGTGGCTAAGAAGAACGCTGAGAGTATATGACAACTTTGATTTATCATTGGAGGGACTAAAATGTTTCTTTGAGGATGCCAAGGTACATGACATGTTGGTTTACTATAATCTACCTCATTCCTCTTCAAGGTATAGTGGAAAAAGGATTATTAATATATGGTCAACTTGCTGCAGGAACATTATGGCATAAATACAGGGCATGCCACACAGAGTTTGGGTTTAAATGGGGATGATGTCCAGAACAAGGATCAGAATGCATGGTTCACAGTAAAGAAAAATCAGAAACTGAACAAGTCTGGTAGTGGAGATGGGAGAGATACAATGATTGAGAATAACATCCCTTTTCCCACACTAACCTCTCAAGATCTTGTTGAGAGTCAGCCACCAACTCAAAATAATAGTAACACACACAATTGTAAATATCTCCCTAAATGCTGTAATCAGACAGAACCAAGGTATCTCTCTTTTTTGTGTTTCCAGTTTCCACCATTTTGTTGAAATTGGTATAATTTTTATTTTTTAGTAACTGAACATCAAAACCTAATGATAAACATCAGATTTAAAGAACTGGTGGGGTTAAATACTTTTTTGGTTGTCACCAAGTTTGTGTATTTTGGTCTCCATATTTCAAATTTCATAGATATGCAAGGGATATTAATCTTCTATTCAGTACAAATGTAGTACAAAACACCCAGCTGATTCTGTGATTGGTCATTTAACAAATAACAATTGTGTTTCGTCATGTTAGCTGATCTTTAAGTATATATAGCTATTTAATTGAGTTAACCAAACTGCCAGGGATGTTAAAACCTATTGTGGTGTTTTAATTTTTCTCTTTTGGGTGAATAAATAAAGAAGACATCAATTGACCTGGACGAACTATTTTTCTTTTTTAAATTTAAAAGCCAAAAGTAGATAATTTAAATATTCTTTTCCCTTGTACTAGTGCATCTTTATATTTTGTTTTGGGTGGGTTTGTTCAGGGTTTTCAATTCTGTAATACAGGATCGGCCTTAGTATCTTCAATGTCATGCATAAAGACATTCATTTTTTATCTGGTAAAATATTTTAGGTACAATTGATAGTTTTTTATGCCATCAGATAGCAACCGTCAAAACGTTAATATAATTTGCAATTATTTTTACATCATTAAACAATCACAATGTGGTTTCTTTTGAAAAATGTATTTCTTACAGGTTCATTGGAGAATCATCTGTGGCATTCATACATGAGGAAACATCCACTGTCAAGGAAACCCCTTGTATAGATGTTTACAATGATCCCAGTAGCCCCGATTATTCCAAGGATGGCAACTCTGGTTCCACCATAATTGAGGCCTCAGCTCAATTTTCAGATCACTTATCAAGTCTTTCAATGTCTTTAACTAATGGAAGTAAAAATTCTTCAAGAGCCCAGTCTTCAATAACAATTACTCCTAAAAGGAATGTAATTACAAATGATATTCCAGAAATGGAAAGTGTTAATTCTCACAATCAGAAAAGGAGAAAGCCCATGGTCACTCCGTTTATAAACCTCGTTGAAGAAAATTTTGTTGCACCTTGTGCCAGTCCTCTTACATGGTACACAAAAAGCTCTGTAGATGTAAGAAAGATAACTCATGGAAGTGAACATGGTTGCGAGAGAATTTTGAAGTCAAATTCTCCTCCATTACTGACAAGAAATATACCTGGTTCATGTTCACCAACTGCACCTTCACTAGACAAAAGGTTACAGATATTTTGTTCACTTTGCAAAAGTCCGTTGGGCAGACCTGAGAACCATCTATATCTTGCATGCTCGTTAGTTTCTTCATCAAAAGTTCATTTAAGATCCCTTTTGAAACAGAGGCTGAAAACTTACACTACTGATACCTTAAAGAGTGTTCCAGTTATAATCACTGATTCTTTATTTGTGGATCAACGAATTTGCAATAGAATACCCAAAAGCACACCAGAACAGGATATTTGGTGTCCAGAAGATGGGTGTGTCTTCAGCACTATTTTCTGTCCCTTCTGTAGTGATATCAACAATTTGCTAGGTGTTCAGATCATGGCTACCGATTCATCAAATGTTCAGTTACTTGACAAGGTGACTTTTATCACCATGGTCAGGCAACCTTGTTTCACTTGTGCATCAATCATAGTGTCCTTTTTTGTGCTGTTCCAGTTCCAGCTGTTGTGTCAATTTCCTCTGTTGGTGTTCTTCTAATTGTATTTTTAACTAGCATTTCTTCTCCAGATATTGTTTTACTTTGATTCGTTGGAAGTGAAAAGCAGTGAGGAGTTGGGGAACATTGCTTCAGGGAAAGGGGTAAGATTAAGGCATATTGCTTGTTAGTCTTTTCCATGAAGTTAATACTTGTTAAAAAATTGTTTTTTTTTTGTGACAATGGCCTATCTGTTTTCTAGCATAATGCCAAAAACAATTATTTTATGAAACTGGAAAATAACAAGAGTTTCACAAAACACTTCTTTTGCACTTTTGAAATTGTTCTTTATGCATGCTAAAGTGGTGAATTATAATATATAAATGAGCTATATACTCGTCTGACAATTTATGATAACATCTAAATTGCTATAGGAACTGTTGCCAGTTAATGACTCTGGTGAGGATAAAATTGCTGACTTAAATTCCATTGAGAAATATTCTTATCTTCCCCAACAAGGGAATTCTGAAGTCTGCAAGACTAGAAAATTTAAGGTAAGAAGTCAAGAAATGCTTCAAGCATTTTTTGTTGATAAGTATACTTTTGTCTTAGAGTTGTCTTGTTTGTAAATGATGCAGCAAAGACTAAGAGGCTATTATGCAGCCAGCCATAGTTGAATCTAATAAGATTGGAATTATGACAGTTTTACAACAGGTTAAGAACACAAATTGAGGTGGGGATGCTGGTTTCTCAAAAATTGAATCAAATATTTATTGTTTTACATCAATCCCATTTATAGTAATTAAATTTTCTATTTGATTTGTATTTTTTTTTATATTTCTTATTCTTTTGCATTAAATTGATTAGATACCAAAAGTTGGAAACACCAGTCATTCTGGGCCTTGCATTCCTCTCCGATTAGCAATATTTTGGAATCAAATACTTAATTGATCCCAAGCGGTAGATTTTTTAGTTTTTATTTTTTTTCTTCAGCATTTTGGGGAAGTGTTCTAATATAAGTAGTTTGATGTTGATAGTTGCTGATTGAGCTAATTGCCCATCTATATACATTATTATTTTTTGCACAAAATACTTGTATTGATGGTTTTATTACTTTAGCTTTATAGAACATTTAAATTTCGTAAACTATCTTATTGAAAGATGTAGAGCTTATGGAGTTTTTGAATTTCAGGATTAATTTGTAACATTTTCCTGCCTTAAAGATCTGCCGCCATCGCTCACTACCTGCAAAATACATGGATACTAAGTATGAATCTATGTGTTGGTGGTCCGAGAGTATCTCAAAGCTACCGCCAAGATTGCAATGACCCGAATTGCAGTGGTGCTTCTGTACAGTAAGTTATAAAATTTTGCTTTTTTTTGTACATTTTGGAAGATGATTCTAGTTACATATCTCGATTCGTAGTTGAGTTTTCCTGTAAAGCATTTCCAATAGTACTATCCTTGCCTGTATGGAACTTTGTTCGAATAACTAATTGCATGTATGTTTTAGCACTGTCTCTCCAAGGTGTTATATCATTATTGCTCAGTAGGTTAGGGAATTGTATTTGTTTATCTAAAGCGTTTAAGCTTGATGTCCATTTGATAAAATTAAAGTTCTATTTCTATCATCAAATTTCGGGTTTAGAAAATTTGGATGTATGATTGCAGTACCATGATAGTAACGAGCAGTATGAATAACGCAAAGACAGATCGTGGAGATTGACTGGCTTAGAAAAGCAGAAAACTAGAGAATGCAGTCGATGATAAAAACAGTATGAATTAATGAATTTGAGTATGCAGGGGGCATCAGTTGTTAGTAGGAATGGCAATGGGAAGTATGGTACATGTAGTAGCTCGTTAGTTAATATCATTGCTTCATACCCGAATCAGTATCTTTTTTTTTTCCGGTAATTGTCTTAAGTGAAGTACTATGAATTTTATGAATATTTGTAGCTATTTATTGGTATTTGTTAAAATATAAAGATTAAAAAAATTTAAAATTAAACAAAACAAAAATAAGCAATTAAAAAATATTTATACTCAATTCGTTCATGCTCTTCAGTTTTAAATATAAATTTTGAAACATTTTTTTAGATTAATTTTTAGAGCAATTTATTTAGCATACAATTATGACATTTATATAATTTCATATTATGGGTACTTATAAGTACAAACGCATTATTATCTGTCCTTGTATAACTAATAACTGAGTGGAGAAAATCTTTTTATTATTTTATCTGAATAGTTAAACTACCTAAATTTAAATTCATAGAATTGATATAATGATATAAAATCTTAGTATGTTTATATATGAGAATAATTTATTTAATAAGATGGTGTTTAATTGTGTGTAAATGTTTTTTACATTAACGGTAATTATGTATTGCGAGCATATTAATCTTTGATTTAGTGGGAAAGAAATACTCATGATTTCTGACTTAAAAAAATCAAATTCAATATGTAACAAGTTTTATTCAAGAACATGAATTTTTTGTCATTTCAAGTTGAAAGACTACTAGATGTAGCTTCTCAAATTTCAAATTGACGGGTTGATAAAGTTAAGTTGCCAATTTGGGATTTATTTGTGCAACCTTATGTTGTTTATGGAATTTAGTTTGAGAAAGATTCAGGACTTGTTTGATTACACTTTCCATAAACAGTTTTTAGTTTTTTAAATTTTCTAATTTTAGTTTTTTTTTTTTAAAAAAATAGCTTTAAGGTGTTTTG